>RCUC01120525.1:0-10884 GCA_003697995.1 Taxidea taxus jeffersonii
TTTTTTTTTTTTTTGAGATTTTATTTATTTATTTGAGAGAGAGAGACACAGAGACAGAGCATGAGAGAGGAGAAGGTCAGAGGGAGAAGCAGACTCCCCATGGAGCTGGGAGCCTGATGTGGGACTCGATCCTGGGACTGCAAGATCATGACCTGAGCCAAAGGCAGATGCTTAACCAACTGAGCCACCCAGGCGCCCCTTCTCAGAGTCTTTATTATGCTCATGTACATTTTAGTATTATGGGGTAGATATAGTGTACAACATTCCCCATATTTGTTGAACCACAAACATCTTTTCATGGAGCACCTTCTACTGGCTCCCCAAATTAGCATTCTGTTGAACAAAATTGGAGAAACACTAGTCTCAAAAAGTGATACTCTTGATATTGTTTCCATTTTCCCCTAGTTTTCGGTGATTTTTAAAAAATATCCAAACCTTATCTCAAGTGTCCTCTGGAGACATGAGAAAAGGATTTATATCCCTGTTTGGATACGTTTATTAGAAGAGCAGCAATCTACTGAGGTCAACATGGTAGAAGTAGTCATGAGCTCCTAGGGGAAATAAATCTTGGTGATGGAATAGGAACAGTGTCTAAATCTTCACCCAGTCCACCATGAGCTCTCTCCCCATGTACAGTAAACTTTAGGAAGCTTATTGTTAGTGAGGCAGTGTTTTCTTCTAGTAATGTTAATTGAGCTCGGTCTGTTGAATTGCAGAACTTTCTATGCGATACACATGGTTACCAGATAAGCATATGGAAGAGCTCATCATCAATGACTTGATTCAAAAGACAAGATGGCCATGGCATGGGAATGATGCTACATTCTCATTTTTCATATGGTGGGGAAATGAGATCCTTTATATAACTCAAAAGTCAGTGCAGAAAGCCCTTCCCAGAATTTGGCTCTTGCACAGGCTCATCTTTGAAAACACTGTATATATTAGGTTGAGTTGTAAGGTCATAAATGGAAAGAAGTTTAACATTCCTTCTAGGAAGAGACTGCCAGGTAAATTACTAGGCACATTACTGTACTTGCTAACATAACTAACTGATAAATATTCCAAATTTGTGAATGCCTTGGAATTCCAACTATGTCTTATTTTCAAAATTGTTGACAGGGAAAAAGAATAGTGAAGGAAACCCACAGAAAATCACTAAGGATAAACTGTTAGATGACTTTTAACTTACAATCCATTTCATTCAGTGAGTAATCCAATCTAAATTATCCAGCCAACAACTAATCTGCTTCCTGAATGAGTCCAGCAAGATCAGCTGAGCCAGCCCATCCCAAAGACCCACCTAGCCAACCCACAGAATGATGACCTAGTAAGTGTTTATTATTCTAAGTTGCTAAATTTTGAGATGGTTTGTTACACAGCAAAACTTAACTGATGCAGTGTTCTTGGCATGGTGAGCACCTGGAGTCTTTTCTTTGATGACTTGACCCCATTTTGCCTCGTAATGTCTTGACGGAACCTCTGAATTTCAGCCAAATCCCAATCAGGTCCCTGGCCTTGGCAAGCTACCTCATATCCCCTATGTGGTAGTAATATGTGGGTACAGCCTACCCCTTCCCAATAGTAACCCCCTGCAGGCTTGCTGGCCCTCAACAATCAGTACCTTCCACATTCTTTCATAGGGAGTATAGAGGTTATTTGTGGATTTCTTTTATGCTGTGTAAAAGTCAAGGCACTCTAAGGGTTCCATCTCCTATTTCTTTCTCACCTTTAATCTGACCTGGTTCCTCTCCTCTTTGGCAGCAGCTGCTCTGTGTTGCCAGATGGTAGCCATGTGGGTCTGTCTCCTTCCAGAGTTCCTAATGAGCTGTGGAAATAAATGAAGACCATGCAAATAAAGCCACCATCATTTGTGTTTGGTAGAGTCAAATGCAGGCAAGAAAGTAGGAAATCTTTAGAACAAAAGAAAAAAGGAAATTGTTAGGTATGATCTGATTGGACATTGTTGGTATAGGAAATCTGGATCAGTCTAACTAGATGTGGAGCATCTTACGGGATTGGTTTGGCATGCATATTTGGCTTTCTCCATTTGATCCTCACTTGGAAGCTGGGCCAAAAAACTTAAAAAGTTGGCAATTATTAACTAAGTGCTAATTGTTCTGGGTCAATTGCTACAGAGGTTGTGTTTTCACTTCTTGAACTGGTTTCTGTAGAGGTTGTGAGTCAGCATTCTATTGTCATATAGGCTGGCCATTTTCCTTTGTGTATTCAGTCCCTCACTCTCCCTTTTGGTCATTCTCCCACTCTTGCAAGTAGTAGATTGACATGTTCAGGGAAGGTTTCAGATCTGGATCTTCACTATGGGGATGGTTCAGTTGTCTCCATGGTCAACTGTATTGCAAGATCATCTCGAGCCTTTTGTTGTCATATTGTCATGGTGATTATCTGTCAAGACAGTAGCTATGCAGTAGGATTTACAATTCTGGATAGAATGCCAGAGACCACACCATGACCACTGACAAAAACAAGAATAACTAATAGTCCCTATAAGACACTTACAAGAACCAGGAACCCCAAATGCCCAACCCATTCCAAATAAACAAATTCCATGGGCCATGTAGATCAACCTGAAAAAGCCAAGTCATTTTTCCTTAAGACAATGTATTACCTGTTCTACTTTGCCCATTTCATTGATCTAAGTACAGCAAGAAGTATTAGCAATGACAAAGAAACCACCATGACTAGCCAGCAAAAAATTTAGAGCAATACAATTGTCCATCATTACCTGTGCCAATGAGTAGAGATTGGTCTGTACATCATCTAGGGTGGAGGAGTATTGTTTTAACTTCTGCCAAGGTTTATGATAAGTTTTTTATAGTACTTTCTGCTTATGAGGTCTCCCCCTTGGGAACACTGCTCTGGTTTTTCACATAAACAACTGGTTAGTAATTTCCCAGTTGGAGTGCTTGGATGATTAAATGTGGGCTTATTTGGGGACTTGCATCTCAGGGAATTTGCCAAGTTTGTGATTTCTAGGATTATGACCTCTGTATGCAGATAAGTCTTGGCATACTATTGGTAAAATGCATGAAGTTTGAGTCTGAGGCAAACAAGACCAGGCATTCTGGCTGCAAAAGAAGTAGTATCCAGTAGGGGGCACTCAGAGACACAGGAGAAAAGGAGTTGTTTATGGCAGAAGATCAGAAGAAAGGTCTTAGATTAGCCCAGTTACAGTTTGATCTCTCTATTAACCTCTTCCAGGTGGCAATTAATTGGTCCATCACCCCCATGAAAGTTGTTGAATTCAAATGTCTTGTAATAATTGGTTATTTTTCTGTGACAGAAGGACACTACCACATTCATGTGTTGATTTATTTATTTAAATGCAAATGCCATCAGCTGCCATCCCTTATGATCTGCTTATTAAGACTGAAATTCTCTAGAGGTTTTTATCATGATGATCTGGTGACAGGTGACATATACAGCAATCAGTAAGACTCAGGGCAGTGGCTACTGTTTGGGATCATCTAAGAATTGCATTATAATAAGTATGTTCTGACCTAACAATTATAATAAAGTAGAATGAAAAGAGGAAAAAGGGCCATTATGGGTGGGCAATAACCAAGGGTCTGTAGAAAATGAGAAGAATGGTTATGAGCAAGCAGATGAATAACAAAATAGAAATTAGCCAGGAGTCTAGTCCCATGTCTTAGGCAGTGGCTATCTACTGTCCTAAGTCATCTGCATATTCCATAGACCCTGGGTCAGGTACTTACTTCCAAAAGTCAGCTGCTACTAGTGGATCTCTGGGAATTTGAAATTTGAGGTCCCTTATAGGAGTAAATTTGAGGTCCCTTATAGGAGTAGCCTGCCAACGATGTGGAATTCTGAATTGCTTTTTTAATTATGAAACATGAACCCAAGGACTGACTCCCTGGAGTTTCACTACTGTATTTGTTGCTAACAGTACATGATTAAGTCCATTCCAGTGAAGTTCAAAAGTAGTTTTTTCTCTGATGTTTCTTCTAATAGATGAAATGTTCTGTTTTAAGAATGTCAGGAGGCTGAGACTATTTAGGAAGATGTTGTGGGAAGGCAGATGGGGATGAGTACGTGACTCCCTTGCAATATTTTGCCAACTCTGCAAGAAACAGGGCAGAATATCAGAGGAGAAATCCCTATATGTGTGGGTCTTGCAGTTACCAGATGTTCGGGGGATAACTGTTGTGTCTCTGAATGAGTGGACTATACAGCCATAACCTCCTACAGTTTCATCTTTTGTGTGCACGATTGAACTATGGTCTAATAAAATTTTGTTGGAAATGTTTTGGGTATGGCTTTTAGTAGACTTTGCCCTAACTTTGGGGCCCTTCTTGACCCTCAGGTTTATTATAAAAGAAGGACTCTGGAGATCCCTTTCTGTGTTCATCCAATCAATTTTTGTCATCCAGGATTTAACATCTGAGGTTTTGACCAACATGTGTACAAGTTGACATAGTTTAGGTAATGGTGGGACATATGAATGCATCTAAAAGAAGGCTAAATTCAATGAATAGGAGCTGATCTTCTATGGGTTAGGGAAATTCTGAATTATAACTGTGAATTCAGCTCAGATTCAAGGCACACCTGACTTATGGAAAGGATAGGTTTTTAGAAGCAACCAGAATTTGGAGGTTTTAGGAAAGTCAGTAGGAAGAGATAGGGGATTTGGACAAGGGAAAGAAGAGTGAGAAATTACCAGAAGTTTGGAAGGAGAGAGATCAGAAGAATAAGAGGAATGAAGGAGAGTTAGATATAAAGAGGTAACTGGAGAACACAGAGGGAGAACTTACTCAGGGAATGAGTCTAGTTTGTCATTGCTTAAGATTGTCAGGTTGCTCATTAGCTTTGGCCAAAGAATCTTTTAGTGAAGGAATTTTTTCAATCAGAATTTCATTTGGAATCAGGCAATGTGATGCCCCCAGTTCTGTTTTTCTTTTCCAACATTTCCTTAGCAATTTGGGGTCTCTTCTGGTTTCATATAAATTTTAGGATTGTTTGCTCCAGCTCTTTGAAAAATGCTAGTGGAGTTTTAATCGGGATGGCATTGAAAGTATAGATTGCTCTAGGCAATAAAGACATTTTAACAAAGACAAACAATTTTATTCAAGCCAAATGTTCCCAGATGGCTACTGAAGCTCCAAATCGTCATTGGTGAAGATGTGCTGTTTAGAGCAACATATGACAGAATTAGGATTATAAGAAGAATTCAGGTAGAAAGGAGGAGTTTCTCCTGGAGGAGAAGGAGGAGAAAAGGACTTAGACTGAGATGTTCCCCTGGCAGCAAGCAACTATGAGTGAAAAGTGATGCTTGTGTACTTTTTGTCTTGGACCCCCATCCTGATGTTTTGGCTGCCTCTGAACACAGGCTTGACTACCAGCACATCCAGGCAGGTGGAATCAGAACAGTCACTAAAGAGAACGTTCTCCTTGGATCAAAGCCAAGCTCTCAGAACAAAAAGAACAACAGCAACAACAAATTGGTGGAAGGAATATCTCACCTAGTTTTATCAGTAATTTGGCAAAATTCGTCCAAATGGGTTCTGGTTTGATGAGAACCACAGACTCAGCTTATAGGGCACCTGTGCCTGTTTTCTATTCTGTGATTCTCCTTAATAGGACAAACACTTTTAGATGCACATCACAAAACAGAACCACAAAAGAGAGCAAAATGGGTCCCCCCAAAATGGCCTGATTACACCAAGGATGCGAAGCCCAGAGAAGCCAATAACAAAATCCAGGAGCCAAACTGAGAAGGAATAGCTGTGGAATTCCACACCCAGATTGCAGAGCTCAGAACCAGGGCTGATTCGCAAATGTTTGGTAAGAACATGACAAGCCACTAGTGGCAAAGCACAAAGGGCCTCTGTGGGCATCTGACTTGGTAAAGGCTGGGGTCTGTGGTGGTAGGCAATGCAGTCTGTCTCAGTAGGACCTTTAGGAAAACTGTGGAAATAAATGAAGATCACCCAGATGAGAATAAACAAGCTTTTTGTTTAGCGTTTGTGTTTGGCAGAGACTCAAAGGCAGGCAGTGGAATAGGAAAGTTTTATAATGAAAAAGAGGGAAGACTTCAGGCATTCTCCCTGACTGCAGGTTTGGGGCATGAGGAAGTTGGAAGCAGGCTAACTAGAAGCAGGGCATCCAATAGGATTAAGCTGGGAACATATATGGCTTTCTCTGATTGGCACTAAGTTGGAAGCAGGGGCCAAAAATAAGGAAGCTGGTAGCCATTGACCAAGTCCTGATCATCGAGGACAGATAACTGCAGAGGGTGTGGCTGGTTGCTGGAGAGATTGTGGGTCAGTCCTGTTGTCATCTATGGTCTGGCTGTTGTCCATTGTACATTCAGTCTCTCCAGGGCTCAACTCTGCTAGCCCCAAATGCTATGTCATCTCCATCTCCTTACCATCTTCCCACATTTCCAATCTGGGTCCCCTAGGGATCAAGAAAGATTCAGTCCTGGATCCTTGGGAGAATAAAATAGTGTTGTTTACCTACTCACAACCATTCCAAATGATCTCGCTCTTCTGGCAGAGAGAGTTCTCCTCCTTCTTCTCCTTTTTCTGCTCCTTCTTCTTCCTCTTCCTCCTCCTTTACCTCCCTCTTCCTCCTCCTCTTCTTTCTCTTCTACATCCTCCTCTTCCTCCCCTTCCTCTTCCTCCTTTTCTCCAATTCTCTCCTTCCTCCTCTTCCTTCTTCTCCTTTTTTCTCTCTTCCTCTTCTACGTTTTTTTCTCCTTCTCTTCTTCTTCCTTGTCTTTTCCCTTTCTAAAGAGCAGAATCTTCTCTCATGTAATATCCCCTTAGATTTCTGTCTTCCAGGTAGGATACACCTTTTTTGTCTCCTGGAACCATAAGCCCCTTGGCTCTGCCTTAAAGATAGTGAAGGTCATAGTGGAGGGGGGAATTACTGAGTGGAGAAATATCCTCTATGATCCGGTAACATCACTGCAGCCAGCATCACTTTACCTCTGGAAGGAATTTTAAAATACATGAAAATTCAGGTCACCTGATTTAAAAAATAGCAATGTGAATATTCAGCATACATTAAAGCATCTGAATATCTTTGAATTGTAAATGTTGGTGGATGAGCATTTTCTCTGGCATCTTCATTCATTTAATAAATATTGATCCATCTTTTCCTTTGTGCTAGGCTCTGTCCAAGGAACTTAGAGATATCAGTGAGCAAAACAGAAATCTCTGCCTTCCTGCAGCTTATATCCTAGTGGGGAAGACAAACAATAAGTGCCAAACAAAATAAGAAAGTTAAGATTGTGTTAAAGGGTGACAAGTGCTGTGGAATAAAGAAAAAGCAGAAAAGGGTAGGGAGGATCAGGCACTGAGGGAAAGAGGACAGATTCATCTGTCTGCTTCTCTTTAGGGATGCCTGACTGCCATTTCGATGGAACCTTATTGTTAAGCCTTAGTGAATAAGATCACAACAATTAAACCATCCCTCAGGCTTTGAGGATTGTTATGAAGGGGATGAACACTCACACACAAGGCACTGGCTAAGTTTCCGGGCATTACTGCTAATTTTATTAACCCTCAGCACAACTGCAGGCTGAGTCAGCTGCCTCAGACGTCAATTGGTTCAGGATTCAGAGAAGCATAGTATCTGATTTGGCTCCAGAGGTTATTAACTGAGCCTGGGTTTTTTTGTAGGGACCTAATTTATTGAGACAAATTGTAAGAGGAGACAGTCACAAATAAAGACTGTAAGTCAGTAATCATCTACTCCTGTAAAATAATATTTTTAACAGTATCTCTTAGTAGCACCTTAATTGGATATTATAATCAGTGAATGCCAAGATTCTATAATTACTTCTACATTATCCTTCCAAAATAGAATCAGCTTTACTA
Source organism: Taxidea taxus jeffersonii (assembly GCA_003697995.1). Taxonomy (NCBI): domain Eukaryota; kingdom Metazoa; phylum Chordata; class Mammalia; order Carnivora; family Mustelidae; genus Taxidea; species Taxidea taxus. Next base: position 7,863 of record RCUC01120525.1, read on the forward strand.
AAGAAAGCAATAAAGCTTTTTAGAAGCCATTATTTAATAGGGAGCAAATGTCTGTATAATAAAATATTAATTGTTCTAAAAATACCTTAGAGAAAAACACTGTACTTACCAGAAACAATGAATTCTTTTCTATGCATTTCTAGTTCTAGTTCTGTTTAGTCCAGTATGAGCTGTTTCATCAATGCAAGATACACATATGGTCACATGTCTTTTGTTTTTCCAGATAATCACTATTGAAAATCTAGGATTTCCATCTTGAAACCTCCCACTTCTCCTTGACTTGTATGTTACCATGAGTGTTCGCTCAGTCCAGTGAGCTCCTTCCCATTTCTTCATACAGCAAGCAGACTGGATGTGTGTCATGGTCCTTTGTTCTTTTGCTATCTTGTGCTGAGTGGAGCTGCTGAGGACTGACTGGTGCTGTGTGGCTCAGTTTGTAAAAGATTTTGTGTGAATGCAAGTTTTCATTTCTCTAGGACAAATGCCCAAGGTGAAATTGCTGGGTTGTGTAGTAGGTTCAATTTTAGTTTTAGAAGAAATAGTTTCCCAGAGTTTTTGCACCATTTTACATTCCCACCAGCAATGCATATGTGTCACAATTTCTCTGTCTCCTCGTCAGGATTTGGTGTCGTTACAATTTTTTATCTTAACTCATTCTGATAGTATATAGTGATATCTCATTATAGTTTTAATTTATATTCCCCTTGGCTAATGATGTTGAGCATCTTTTCATGTACTTATTTGTATACTCTTTGGCGAAGTATCTTTTCATATCATTAGCTTATTTTCTAATTAGATTGTTTGGGAGTTTTTATTATTGAATCTTGAGCATTCTTTATATATTCCAGATAGAAGTCCTTTGTCAGATATGTTATTTGAAAATATTTTTCCCAGTGTACCATTGTTTTTTCATCCTTTTAATGGGGTCTTTCACAGAACAGATGGGTTTAAAAAATTTTTTGATGAGGTCCAATTCAACAAATTTTCTTTTCACCCACTTGTTTTTCATGTAACAAATAATCAATGGATGTCTACAATTTATCAAGATAATGTTCAAGGTGCCCACAGGAATCAAAGATGTGACATGGTTCCAATTTCAAGGCATTTCCAGTCTAATCTAATTGGGGAGACTGAAGATACATCCAAATAACTAATATTACATAACAAACACTAAGTTGAAATGGAAGAGGTAGATACATTTTTTGGAAAATCAGATATCATGTTTCAGCTGATAGGGAAGTAGTGGGTGAAAGTTTCATCACTTCTATGCCAGCGCTTGCCACAAAATGGTTTAGAAACTTCTTTTATAAAATTGTTTTTTTCAGACTAAAATGATCATGTTTAGATAGCTAACATATTAAATCTCATTATGTACCAAGCAACTTCACATACATTGTATCAATTAATAACACAGTGGACAGGATTATGCCACATTTTGTATTTAGGGATACTAGGATTCAGCAAAGTTAAGTAACTTACCCAAGGTCACAAAGACAGGAAACAGTAAGGTTATACTGGCACCCCAGTCTTGTGATTAATGCTCCTTTAATTCTATCCAGAATCCTCCTGAGACATGTCCTTCTCTTGCCAGGATAAACTCATCAATCTTCTGGCTAAGAAATGGACTGTGATTCATGTTTTAAAAGATGATGAGATACATATCCTTGGTTCACAAAAGTCAATGAACTCTTCTTGATAAAGGAAGAATCCATTAAAACTTTTACAGTGGTCAAGATCATGCAGAAAAGGGAAAAACAAACACTGCCTGTGAGTCATGAAAAGCAAAAGAAGGGATGGCTATTCAGTAAAATTTTGCTGAATGACAGCTCAGGATGGAGTAACCAAGGGGATAGCACTTTAGGTCATCTTGCAGGCTTTGTTACCCAACTCATCTTCAAATGCCAAACCTTTCATAGGGAACGTTAATTTAAAAAAAAAAAAAAAGCCAGTAATAGCTCAGGTGAAGAATGGAAGTTTTGCCTGTTTCTGACCTACAAGATGACAAATAGGGAACTGGGGCTCTTTCTTGTTCATAATGTCTCCAGATTTCCATCTGTACTTTCTTCCTGTCTTATTTGTAAGCTTGCCCAAATCACTAAACTCTTCTGTATTTGTTTTTCTTTTAAAATGTTTATCACTTACACGAGATGTTAGGATCTTGATTCTGAAAGAGTCTGTAAATAAGTGAATTTATTCATTAGGTCAGTTTTTTTTTTTAATTAATTTATTTGACAGAGAGAGATCACAAGTAGGCGAAGAGGCAGGCAGAGAGAGGAAGGGAAGCAGGCTCTCTGCTGAGCAGAGAGGCCCGATGGGGGGCTCGATCGATCCCAGGACCCTGAGAGCGTGACCTGAGCTGAAGGCAGAGGCTTTAACCCACTGAGCCACCCAGGCGCCCCTATTCATTAGGTCAGTTTTGCAAACACCAGCCCAATGCCAAATAATCTTTGAATGGAGATTCTTGTCCTGATGCTGCCACTACTGGGCCCCATGTGGAAAGTAACCCTTTCACATTCTATATTCAACCCTTTCCTCTGCTGACCTGTGCCTGAAGTTAGAACTACCATTTTGTATAACAAAAGTAAAAATAAGAACATTGGATGAATACCTTTGGTTGATCAGATTTTCTCTAGGGTAAACGGGAACTGAACAGGGCAATGGTGTCTCCAGGGAGAGGAACTGAGAGGCTGGGAGCAAGGATGGGAGGGAGGCTTGTTAACTGTGTAGCCATCTGCACTAGGTGAATTTCGTACCATGCCAATGCTAATCAAGCACAGTTAACTAAAACTGAATGTAAACAAAGTAGAAACAAAACACAAACTTTCTTCCACTTTAGGCAGTTTGTGGATAATAAAATCCCTTTAAAAGAGGAAACTCGATCTTAAGAGAAATCAACTCTTTTATCTTCCAAGTTCCTTTCTTAAAGGTTTTTGTTTTTTGCTGCTGCGAGGAGATCAGCAAAGGAGCCATTGCTACTGAGCAAATTTACACGGGGTGAACACTCTTCAATCTACCGTCCTGC
>RCUC01120527.1:0-21222 GCA_003697995.1 Taxidea taxus jeffersonii
GAGATGAACCATGAGAGACTGTGGACTCGGAGAAACAAACTGAGGGTTTTGGAGGGGAGAGGGGTAGAGGGTTGGGTGAGCCTGGTAGTGGGTACTAAGGAGGGCATGTGTTACATGGAGCACTGGGTGTGGTACATAAACAATGAATCTTGGCACACTGAAAAAATAAAATAAAATTTTTTTAAAAATAAAAGTTATAATAAACACAATAGTAATAAAGAAGAGATAGACAAATATACCAAAGGAACTGAATAGCAACCCCAGAAATATAACACACATGTATGGACATTTAAAGTTGGCACTACAGAAGGCAAGAAAGTAGTGGTATTTTTAATGAAGAAACTGGGACAACTGGAAGCCAAATGGTAAAATACTTTTGAATTCTTCTTCATGTAAAAATAAAAACCAGATTGTCATTAGCCTTAAATATGAAAGGAAAATAATAAACATTTTAGAAAATAGCAGAAAAGAAAAGCTCTATAACTTTGGAGTAGAACATGATTCATTAAACAAGACCTAAAAACAGTAACTCTAAAGGAATAAATTTTGAAAATGGATCACATTATAATTAAGACATTTTTCCATCAAAATAAATCACTTAGTTAGTAAAAAATGGAAGCCAGAATGGGATAGTTATTTGCAGCATAAATAATATATGGAAGACTCATCTCCAGAATATATAAATATCCCCTACAGATGAATAAGAAGACAATCAGTACTTCACGGAAGAGAAAATCCAAGTCTTCACAAAACATGTGCAAAAATGTTTGGGCACAATTATAATCAGAGAAATATAAATAAAACCACAAAGAGATAAAAGATTTTTTAAAATACTATAATAGCAAAACAAAAAAATATATAATCATGATAAAACTGAGAAGCATGGCAATTCTAAAGGTTGGGTAGGATTTTGGACAGTGGGAATATATATCTACTTCTAGTAAGAGTATAGATTGGTACAAATACATTAGGAATAACACTTGGCAGTATTAAATAAACACAAATATTTACATACACTACACATACACATCCACTCTTAGGTTATAGCTAATGGAAAAGTATGACTTTACTCAGGAATATATGACATAAATATCTACATGTATATATGAATGTTCATAGAAGCATTGTTTATAATAATCCCAAACTGAAGCAACTCAAATGCAACTGTATAAAGACATAAAATGTATGTTTTATACATTAAGAAAATATTGCACGTAGTAACAGAAACAAGCTACACTAATAATATAGTTGAATCTTAAGAAGACTCAAGGAGGAAAAGCCAAGCTCAATACAGTCAATAGAATACAATCTGTATCATTCCAAAATAATATATATTATGTGTGTACATACACACACATGTATGTATGCATAATTGGAACTATAAAGGAAGGTAAGAAATCGAGTTTCATTGAGTCAAGACAGTGGTTACTGGGGCACCTGGGTGGCTCAGTGGGCTAAGCCTCTGACTTCAGCTCAGGTCATGATTTCAGGGTCCTGGGATCAAGCCCTGCATCAGGCTCTCAGGGAGCCTGCTTTCCCCTCTCCCTCTGCCTGCCTCTCTTGTGATCTCTGTCTGTCAAATAAATAAATAAAATCGCACAAAAAAAAAAACAACAGTGGTTACTGCTAGGGAAGGAGGGGCTATGATTTGGAAGAGATATGCAGGAACGTTTGAAGTTCTAGTTCTGTTCTTTTGAATTGAGTTAGGTCATTTCACTGTTCACTTGACAACTCGTTAAATTGTACCTACTTGTTTTTGTCACATTTTCATATATGTGTTTTAATTCATAATACTTAAGAGTTAAAAACATGGTATTTTGGAAAATAGGCATTAAGCAGAATAGGCCTAGACATTTGGTGAAAGGGAACCTGAGGGTTACATGAACACTATGACTTTGTATTTATTTCATCAGTGGCCTAATCATTGGGGTGTAAAGGCAGTGAACTATTATAAATTATATGTCTGCTCTAGTGAGTCCAGTGCTTGACCTCATTCAGTCATCAAATGAGACATTAGCATTTCCATTTTACCAGGGGGCAGAAAAATGGAGTTCAGAAAAGTGAAGTGGTTTGTATAAATTCGCACAGGTAGTCAATGATGAACTGGGATTCTCTTTCAGATGGTATGACCTCTATCTAACATGTTTTCCTCTATACCTCATTACTGTCGTTGGTTTCTTACCTCCCTTGCCATTGAATTTCTCCCCTTAAAGGTTTTTATTTATGGCTTGGACATTTTTGAGAACATTATGGTGTAAGAAAAGTGCTAATAGTGGCAACATAGTAAGGAGTCTTGAATTACAGTTTGGTAATGAGTAGTCATTTTATTTGGCCTTTGCCTCTCTAAAGTGCTTAGATGTCATATGCTTCCTATGAGACAGATAGGATACTGAGGATTACACTAACACGTGTACACAAACTTCCTTCACATCTAAGGAGAGAAAAAAGACTTTGTACATTGGTTTGCCAGTGACCTGTGAATGGCCTATTCTTTAGCATTAAAATGATCATTGTAAAAGCAAAGATAAGCTCTAAATCTATGTTGCACTTCCTCAGTCTCACTCATGAATGCACTAGAAATATGAGAAATATCAAGTATCAGAGCAGAAGGAGCAGAAGGAGAGAAAACCTTTTGGGGTGGTATGCAACAAGTAAAGGGACAACTACAAAGAGCAAGAAATTCATCCAGAAAGGTGCTGTGGGAGGTGAAGAGGGAAGAGACACTAATGAGAACAATTAGAATAACAATGCCTAGGAAAGCATGGGCTCTACCCATAACATCATACAGAAAAAGCCTCCAAAGCTAAGAGATCTAAGTAACATCTAAAGAAAAGTGGTCATAGTCATTCCGGTGCTGGTGGCTCATGGCTTCTATTACACTAATCATAAGTGCACGCTTTTTTTTAAATTTTTTTTTAAATTTATTTGACAGAGAGAGAGAGATCACAAGTAGGCAGGGAGGCAGGCAGAGGGGGGTGGGAAGCAGGCCCCTTGCTGAGCAGAGAGCCCAATGCGGGCTCCATCCCAGGACCCTGGGATCATGACCTGAGCTGAAGGCAGAGGCTTAACCCACTGAGCCATCCAGGTGCCACTACTTTTTTTTTCCCCTCCATTTTCTTTTCTATGATTTAGTTTATAATTCTGCCACTCTTGCAAAATGATTTCCTTTCCTATCAAGAAACTGCAAAATTTTCTTTAAATATCTTTGCAGAAAGGCCTGATTAAACTTCTCCTGCCTTAGGTTTGTGTCAAACACAGTTTAAGCCTGGATATTATCAACTAGAGAAAACAAAATCATGGAAGGATCTTTTGTAACTCTGTGTTCTGTTCTAAACATTATCTGTGAGATGGAGTTCTGGGGTATAATTGTAACAATGGCCCTTTTATTGCTCAAATGCTTTTCTCTTATCTCATTCACAGTGCAGCCCATTATAAATTCTATTATATAAATGAAATTCCTGGTTTTAGTATTAGAAACTGCTCTAAAAACCCCATCAAAGCCAGTGTACGGAGATGCCTGGGTGGCTCAGTCGGTGAAATGTCTTCCTTCAGCTCAGGTCATGATTCCAGGGTCCTGAGATCAAGTCCCTCATGGGGATCCTTGCTCTCCCCTCTACCACTCTCCCTGCTTGTGCTTTCTCTCTGTGTCAAATAAATAAAGTCTTTAAAAAAAAAGCCAATGTATAGCACAAAAAGTAAGAGTGATGAGGATCCTTTCCCTAAACACTACCAAAGCAAGGGAAAAGTTTGATCAGCAACACTATGTGAGGGTAGAATAGAGGAAGCGGCAGGGACAGTAATTGAGAGAAGAGTAATGAGCAGTATGGTGGGAAGGAAACAGCAGCAGGAAAAGAGTGATCCAGGGCTCTAGAGATCTAGCTTGCGTACTGAATGACTAATTACTTTTATGAATGTGAACAGGTCATTTGACCTCTCTTGTTTCAGATTCTCATTTATAAAATATAGAGGATAGATTAAGTAGTCTTTAATAATTTTTGCAATATTTTTCAGAATGTTTTGGTATCCATATTAATATAAAAACTAAAAGTAGGAATGATAGATATTAGATATGATAAGTAGAAACAGTACTTACACATTAATAGCTTAAGTTTTGGTACTCGCAATATTTCCCCTTGTATAGTGCAAATTAACTAAAACCATACAACTGTAAAAGAGGGCCTGTGATTTATTCCCCAAGTCTTAGATTCTGAAACTCATATACTTTTTACTAAGTACAATGACAAAAGAGGAAATGTGACATACTGAATAATTAGTCCAGTCCAGAAGAAGTCTTTTTTTTTTAAAGATTCTATTTATTTATTTGACAGACAGAGATCACAAGTAGGCAGAAAAAGCAGAAAGAGAGGAGGAAGCAAGCTCCTTGCTAAGCTGAGAGCCCGATGTGGGGCTCCATCCCAGGACCCTGAGATCATGACCTAAGGCGAAGGCAGAGACTTAACCCACTGAGCCACCCAGGCGCCCCCAGAAGAAGTCTTTATAAATGATGCCATAACTTGGAAACATTTCTTTTTTTCCTAAATTTGTGAGCCAGATAGTCTCTAAAACTTGAATTAATTTTTCCACAGTAGCTTTCTCAGGCACAAAAGCAAATGGATAGGCTATTAGAAGTGAAGACAAATGTCAAGGGCTTTTAAATTGGGGATTGTCTATGTTGAGTACTTGTCATGTTCTCAGCTTTTCACACGGCAGTGTGTAAAGATCAAGAGTCAGAAAGCATATGGCTTGTAGCAAATTTACAATATGGCTGGGAAGAGCATAGGAAGACTTGAGTATAAGAAGATGGGAAGTTTGGGGACAGTCAAGAGACCATTTAAATGACTTCAATGAATCAGATGGAAAGTTATGGGAGGAAAACAGAAATCTTACTTTGAACTGAAATGAGGTCAAGATTCTGGAAATGAAGAATCATAGGTGTTTTATCATGGGAATACAATATGATGAAAGTCACCTTTTTATTTTTTATTAAAGATTTTATTTATTTATTTGTTTGAGAGAAAGAGAGAGACAGAGCAAGCAGAAGGAGCGGCAGGCAGAGGGAGAAGCAGACTCCCTGTTGAGCCCAACTTGGGGCTCAATCCCAGGACCCTGAGATCATGACCTGAGCTGAAGGCAGGCATTTAACCAACTGAGCCACCCAGGTGCCCCATGAAAGTCACTTTTTTAAAAGATTAATCTGGTGCAGAGATGTCATGAAATAAGAGACTAAGAAACGGGCAAGTTGACAACAAGAATAATGACAGTGGCAGTGTGAGAACAAGTCAAGACTGAGAGGATGCTGGCACTTGAGCACGCTTACAGACTAACTGAAAAAAAGAGCAATTAGAGATTAATGGAACATTTGTTCATCTTCAGGTATCATTCAGTCAGGGCTGATGCTTAAATCCATAGACTGGTCTTGATAAACTTTAGGAAAGGAATTTACTACCCTTTAAAAATAATCTACCAGAACATTTTTTTCAGTGTATTAACCCAGAGTTTGAAGGGATTTCCAAATGTTAGTCTCCCTGCCTCTTGCCAGAATTGCTTTCAAGTCATGCCAGACAGATGACTGTGTATATAACAATCCAAAGAGGCCCGGAATTTATGCAAAGATGCCACTAGAATAAGAAGGAGATTATAATCACAGGAATTCTTAACTCAGATAGACTGAAGTAAAGAGCTTTAACAATCTTCTAGGGAAAATAAAACTATAATATCTGTTTATCATACAGATAGAAAGGTGTAAATAACGTATGTCAGACTTTGAAAACATGTGGTATCGAAAAATTGCCAATGCACAGAAAATTAAGCTAGGGTTTAATCTCATGAATATTATTAGTAACTGGCAACTAAAAGAGAAAATTTAAAGCTAACCAGGTAGCATTCTATTTTAGCTAGCTCAAAAGGAGAAAGCAGCCTAATCAATGCATACTAATCCATCCTGATTCGTTTGTTCTTTTTCACATATCAACTTAGAACATATATAACTGATCATGAGGGCATGATTTTTTTATATGTTATCAAATGCATCCGAAGTGTCTCAAAGAGTACCTGAAATGTTGTATCCCATAATAGATACTTTGTGTATGATTGAATACCTTCATGATATACATTTATGTGATGTTTTATTTATTTCTTAAAAGATTTAAAATGTTTTCATTTTAAATATTTAGAGGTGATATCAAAGATACCTCCCAATTCACACATAATATCCACAAATCCTATAAATATGATATAGGGTGAAGAGATTCAGGGCACTGGATTTGGCATAAAAAGTTTGACTGTGTTTGATTTTGAGTGCTAGAGCCAACTGGTTATAGATCTTAGGTGAGTCATAATGTTTCTCTAGCCTTCAGTGTCCATATCTATAATATGAGACTAAAAATACACCGTAGGTTGGGAATCGGGTTTCTCACTCTTGGAGTGATATATTACAGATAAGTAAAAAGGACTAGAATTATCCATTTGGCAACAGATGAAAGTTGGAGACACTAGTGTGAACTCATTTTCACTTAATATCAAATACAAATGATAATGAAAATATTTTCAATATGTGTGAATGCATGAGCTTGTATACAAATATGTATTTCCTTATTCTTTCCTTTGAGATGACTTAAAATCAATGACACCCAGTAGCAATAAGTACATCTAGGACTTAGTTCCTAATGCCTGATGCCATTCTCCGGTATAAGGAATCTGTAGTTCTTGGAGAAATAACTGATTATAGGACTAGAGCAGGAAATGTGCATGATGATTCTAGAGTATTCTCCAGATGCCGTAAAGTGCTCAAAAAATAAATAAAATAGAACCTACAATCCACAGTGTTGTATGTATATAAAAGGACACAAGAGCCAATTGAAAGAGCTAGTAATGGCCAAAGTGGGAATGATTTCACCACAGGACAAAGTAATATCGGATTATTACTCTGCTATTACTCTAGTGTATTATACTGGTAGAGCTAAATCATTTAACAAATAAATAACTGAGAGAGAATAAATATATTTCCCATGCAAAATATTTCCAAATTTATGTAGAAATTCACCCCTTACGGAGATGAGTTATAAATGACCTACAAACATCACCTCAGCTAGATGATCAAAATCAACATCAACAGTGATAAGTCATGTTGTAGAATATGGCCTTGTTATAATGTGATGATAATGTCACTTTACTTCTGTAACCTTCTTCTGTAAAACATACAATTCTAGTCTAGTCATAAGAAAAACTTTAGGTCATCAGGGGCATTTCTACTGGGGAACATTCTACAAAATATCTAACTCCCCTCAACTGTCAAGATGATCAAAGACAAGGATATTCTGAGATTTGAGAGGCAGTGTAAAGAGACATCACTACTAATTGAAATGGAGTATCCTGGATGGGATCCTAGAAAAGAAAAATAGCATTAGGTAATAACTAAGGTAATCTGAATAAAATATAATAATATATTAGTGCTGCTTCATTAATTGTTAAAAAAAATAACTATACCATACTATGTAAGGAGTTTCTATAAACTATATGTTCTACATGCTTTCTGTAGAAAACTCTTCTAAAATAAGATGTTCATTTAAAAATTACCTATCAGGTATAATCTCTAGAGTTGCTGGAAGATTCAAATAAGATGAATATGGCATATATCTAATGAAAGGCAACTTGGCATTCTTTTTTTTTTGTAATTGCCATACAAGTAAATAGTGTAGGTAACACTTGGAAGAACATTGGAATTAAACTGCTAGGTCATATCATAGCAAGAATTTCTCTTCCTCTTGGGTTTAGCTAGAAGAGACTTGGTAGTTAAATTAAAGGCAGTGTCAACTTTGGTTTCTGTTCAATCTATACTGAATGTTGGAATGGTTTATGCTACAATACCAAGCACCTTCCAAATCATAGTGGCTTGAATTGGCAAAAGCTTCTTTCAGATTTACATTTTCATTACATTTGAATGTCTCACATCATCCTCACTCAGGAATATGAGACGATAGAATCCCCACCAACTGGCATCTTTCCCATTCTCTAACATTGTGATAATGAGAAGAAACAGTGAATCTCTCTTTTTTTCTTTTTCCTTTCAGAGAGACAGTACGTGAGACAGGTGGATAGGGAGGTGGCAGAAGGAGAGGGAGAATCTTAAGCAGGTTCCACACTGAGAACAGGGCCAACGCAGGACTCAGTCTCACGACCCTGAGATTATGACCTGAGCCAAAATCAAGAAGCAGATGTTTAAATGACTGAACCACTCAGGCCCTCCAGAAACAGTGAATCTTAAAGGTGCCTATGTCACCATGGAACATATTATTTTAGGTCACATTTCAGTGGCCAAAGTACCACATCTTTATTTTTTTTTTAAGATTGTATTTATTTATTTGACAGAGATCACAAGTAGGCAGAGGCAGGCAGAGAGAAAGAGGAGGAAGAAGGCTCCCCACTGAGCAGAGAGAGCCCCACGCAGGGCTCGATCCCAGGACCCTGGATCATGACCTGAGCTGAAGGCAGAGGCTTTAACCCACTGAGCCACCCAGATGCCCCCAAAGTACCACATCTTTTAAGAAGTGGAGAAGGACAATCCTGAAATTTACCTCCAAATAGGAAAAGTGCAAATTCCAGTGAGCAGAATGAATATCACGTTTTTTATTACAACCTCTGTCATGTATTTATTCATTCAACCATCAGCCAATAGTGAAGAACCAACTACAGTTACTCTAGATGAAATGGGAGAGTTTGTGTATTAGAAACTCATTCCCCCACTTCTTTATACATTTCAGACCTCTCTTACTAGACAAGTGATGCTCAGAAGCTCAAGATCTCAAGATTCAAGTTGATATTCAATATAGAAACTCCTTGGCCATCTACTTGAAAAGTTCTTTATAAAAGAACACATAGTTTTTATAGATCACCTTGTTTCAGTGATGAGGTTTTATCTTGGTTTCTTTTGTAAGTATATAATGAGATAACAAAAAGGAGGGAGACAACAAAAGCAATCAATCCACAATAGACCTTTTATATGGAGATTTCATGACAAAAATCACAGCTCTGGTTCAAATCTCAGCTCTGCCATTTATTTTTGCTTCCACAAAACAAACAAAAAACCCTGAGTGAATTAGGTGTGCTTGCCATTGAGCCACATCTATCTTGCAAAGATAGATAGAAAGCCAATGTAACACATAGCCTCTGCCCTTCAATAAACTGGCTTATCTCTGGTTTATATCTCTCATATCTGATTTGGATTAATATTTTGGGGAAGGGAGGTACCAATTTGTCCCTTGGTAGAAAGCCATCTCTGTCACCTGTATGGTTCTTCCTCTGATCTGCAAATCATCAGTGCTCACAGATTACATCAATCTGTTTAATGAGCAAGTATCACTTCCATGGTATAAATACGATAGTTTGTTAGCAGAGCTTTCCAGAGGTTACTGGCATTGCTTATTACAGTGTCTGAAATGTTGCTCTCACAGAGTTCACTGGTGGGGGAGGGAAACTTGAAGAACCTACAGTAAAAATGTGAAGAAAGAGAAGTACCTTCAACTGATGTTAGTTAGAATGAATGAAATTATCACATGATAGGGCAAAGAGACCAAGACCTTGCAATAATAAGTAATAGTAAGAGCCCCAGAAGATATAAAACGGAAGAAACAGGCATTGAAAGAGGTTAGGTGGATATAAAAGAAAAGTCTTGCTGAATCCACAATTTTGCCTCCAGCTAAACTTGAATGAAAGAAATAGTGATATAAACATTGAAATAAAAGCTGCCTGCTGTTCAAGTTTTCAGTTAATTGACAGACCAGTCTTTTCAGCTTAATATTTTAAAACAGTTTAATAAACCCTAAGTGTGCAGTACTAATAAATACATTAACAAGGAAAAGAAGGTCCTAGGGAGAGTAAAATTCCTTTAATTCATTTCCATGCCATTATTTTCAAAAAACACTATAGAGTTTACATGAGATTAGCATCAAAATCAAGACAGACCATTACAATTTTTTTAAACATCCTGCAGATATGCTTTCCTTGGTAGATTCCTTTGCCCCCCCGTGCCCATTGCCATTCTGTTTGGAGATAGTGTTTGAAATCAAGGTTCACTCTGCAGGCCATCTAGCAAGAAGAAATTAGTAAGTACATAGCTGGAGACAGGCTAGAAGAAACTATTCAGTCTAACAAGGCAAGCATTATGATTCCACTGACCAGATAAATGGAGCACTGAGGAGATTGAAGCTACATGAAAATATTTACTATTAAAACACATTTCAGGAGCTTTCTGTTCTTCCGGGGATTAGTGATGAATGGAAGTACTTATGATTAGAATATGAAGCCTGCTCTTTTTGTAAACAAAACTTGTTTAATGAAACTTGCCAGGGAGTGTCTGCCTCCATAATATTAGATTCTTTACATTTTTTGGTCCTGCAATGACCATGCCTTTTCCTTACAGGAAGCAGTCATTGCAAGCCAATGATCATGTTCATAGGCTACTTGAAAGTCAACCATGCATTCTTGTTTGCTTGGGACAGTCCAGATAATTCTGCCATCCCAGTATCTTCATTAATGGCATCAGTTTTATACTAAAAAACATCCTGATTTAGATGATAAATTATATGGTCACCCAACTAATAAGCAGTCTCTGTGCCTGGTTTGGGCTCAATATAAATTGATATCAGCTTCACACCAGTAATGATCAACGAAGAATTTCCCTGATTATGTCATTCAGTCAGAGGGCTGTACTCAGGAAGTCAAAATCATGTGTCTTACCCTTATATTGGGGAAGAGTAAATCTTTTCCAAGATCAAATAATTTTCTCCTAACTAGGATAACTTTCACATACATTTAGGGACATTGAAAGAGAATATATGAGTGAATACACATACTTCATGTGAAGGCTTACCAACCATGTGGATTTTAGACAGGTTACTTCCATCAGGTTCACTTTTCTCATCTGTAGAACTGAGATAAGAAACAGCTAGGTTGGGATGCCTGGGTGACTCAGGTCATGATCTCAGGGTCCTGGGATCAAGCCCCATATTGGGCCCTCTACTCAGCAGGGAGCCTGCTTCTCCTCCCACCCCTGCCTGCCTCTCTGACTAATTGTGATCTCTCTCTGTAAAATAAATAAATAAAATCTTAAAAAAAAAAAAAAAGTTTGAGGGCCTTCTCTATTACAAAGAAGGAACATACAAAGATGGTGATGGGACAAGGAAACTGTGTAATTTGCATTGGGTGCCCAGAGGGAACCTCACCTTAAAGTTATTTCAAAGCTGGGGAGACTGCTAAGGCTTTTGGATGAGAATAATTCTATTTATGTGGATGTTTGCAAATCAGTTTCCTAGAATGGAATTTATTTTGGGACAGAGCATTCCTTGATTCTTAAAAGTATTGAATTGCCGAGTTCCCTTATTTATGAAGATGTGAGACAAATACATCCTTACAAAATTTTCTACAAGAAAAATCTGTAGGGTTGTGCAACCATCCAATACTAGTACATCTTAGATTTAAATGTAGTTTGATAAGGTACCTTAGGTATATTAGCAGGACTGTATTTCCACATAATTGGAAAAAAAAATGTTTTTCTCTTTTCCAAAATATGGGCTTAAGTTTTTTTATACCTGAAAATTATTATTTGTTTCTGGGATATATGTATGAATTTATGTCCAAACTTTTGCACAGCAGTAGTCAGAGCCAAAACTAGACTACAGCAGGGGTGCCTGGGTGGCTCAGTCAGCTAAGCAGCTGACTTTTATTTCGGCTCAAGGTCATGATCTCAGGGTCCTGTGATTGAGCCCCACCTCAGGCTCTGGACTCAGCGAGGAATCTGCTTGAGGATTCTTTCCTTCCCTCTGCCCCTCCTCCCTCAGATACATAAATAACTCTTTTTTTTTTAAGATTTTATTTATTTGTCAGAGAGAGAGAGAGCACAGGCAGACAGAGTGACCGGCAGAGGCAGAAGGAGAAGCAGGCTCCCTACTGAGCAAGGATCCCGATGTGGGACTCAATCTCAGGACGCTGGGATCATGACCTGAGCCAAAGGCAGCCACTTAACCAACTGAGCCACCCAGGCATCCCAATAAATAACTCTTGAAAAAGAAAACAAACTGGACTATAGCAGGAGCAGGAAATGTGTAAATCCGAAACTCCTCATCAATTCATGCAAGAGAAGAAAACACTCATAACAATAATGATAATAATAGCTAACATTTCCAAAGTGCTTATTACACAGTCAAACATGCTGGACCACGGTGCTAGGTACAATTTGAGTAAGTTCATACATTGATCCTCTTAATTCCCACAGTAACTCTATAAAGTAGGTACTGTCATCCCTAATTTATGGTGAGAAAAGTGAGAGGTGAGGTCTGTGTGGTCACACATCTAAAAAGTTATAGAGACAGGGTTCAACCCTAAGCAACCTGACTTTGTAGTTCTTTAACCTTATCCAATGTTGCCCCTCAAAACTGGCTTCAGCATTATGAAATTTATACTGTGAAGTCTCATATTTGGTGTTATTGACAATTAGTAGGTTCAAGTATGAGAAAAGTGGGATCAGACTATTGTTTCTGCAGCTTATGAAACCTGATTACACATTTATGAGGATGATGATTTCTTCTAAAGGCTCCAACCATCATCATTCTAGAAAGTAGTAAATTCTTGGTCCATCAAAGTGTTGGGCCTTAGACTGGAGGATATAAAGATGTCCTCTTTCTTTGGGTCCAGTTGGGCCTGGAGTCTAAGGACTAGAGGTGGTACAGCATTCCTGGTAGTAACTTGATTTCTGCTGGGGATAAAGATCACAACATATTGTATTAAACAAATTTAAAATATTTAAAAATTTAAAATATTTAAAATATTTAAACATTTAAATTTAAAATATTAAACAAATTAAAATATTAAATATTATTACAATTTAAAATATAAGTCCTCCTGTCTATAAACTTAGATTTACCTAATGTTTGCTTGGGTTTTTTTTAATGTTGGTACTATTTTATTTTCTTTTTTCATGTTGTAGTAAAACATATATAAATGAAATTTACTGTTTTTAAGTGTAGAATTCTATAGCATCAAGAACATTCACACTGCTGTACAACTATCACCACCATCCATCTCTAGAACTCTTTCCTCTTCTCAAACTGAAGCTGTATCCATCAAACATTAACTTTCCATTTCTCCTTTCCCCCAGCCCCTGGCAACCACTATTCTGTTCTATGTCTCTCTGAATTTGACTGCTTTAGCAGTCTACCGCATATAAGTGGACTCATGTAATACTTGTCCTGTTGTGACTGACTGTGCAAATATCTTTTTGATCCCTGTTTTTCATTTCTTTTGGATGCATAAATCTGAAAATGGAATTGCTGGATTCAATGGTAATTCTATTTTTAATTTTTTTGAGGAATCATCAGACCATTTTTTACAATGACACCATTTCACATTCCCATCAGCAATGTATAAAGGTTCTAATTTCCCCATATTTTAGTCAACATTTATTATTTTCTGTGTATCTTTCTTTTTCTTCTTTCTTTCTTTCTTTCTTTCTTTTTTTTTAAATATTACCCACCCTAATGAGTGTTAAGTGATATCTATTAGAGCTAATTTAAAACATCCTTGAACAGGTACTTGCCAGGCATATACAAAACTGAGATTTGCCATGCAGGGTTTGAGACATTTCCTTAAGAACACCTGTCCTTTGTTTTTGCCCCAATTTTGCATAGTTTCCCTCTACTTATCCTGTTTCTTGACTCTGTGGCTTTCAGATTTCCATCTAACATCTCCAGATATAGATTGTATTCAGTCTCAATGTTCAGTTTTTCAATGTTAGAACCTAGCCTTAGCATTCTCTCCTATATTCTGACTTTGCCTGTCTCTCTGAGTCCAGCAATTTTTGTAGTTTGACTGTGATTCACTACTCTTATACCTTACCTATAAAAGAAAGACATAGGCAATAATGACAACGTATGGGATATCACCAAACATGAGATTTTTGCCTAGTACCCTAGCTTTCTGACTTCTAACTGTGACTCTAAAAACAAGTACAAATTCTGTATATGCAACATAGAACATCTCCAGTTAGAAGTAAATCTCATCAGGGCAATTTCCTGTATATGAGATTGCATCTAGTTTTGCCCACTTTTGGTACCGCAATCTGTATATGCCAATAAGCATACTCCATCCATCTAGTACAGATACCTGACTCTAACAGTATCTCAGAAATAAATGAACATGGACTTAAAGACTAATTGAGAATGTCTGAGCTCCAGGAATTGATAATTATACCTAGTTTTCTATATAATTAACTTATCCAAAATGATAGAAAGCAATAATATAGAATATAAAAGGAATTTCTGTTCTCCCTCCAAAGAATCTATGAAACTGTTAGAATAAAATAATTTTTGTATTTTATTAGGTCCGCTTTTAATTTCTCTCTATATTACCTACACTTGTTGATGTATTCTTTGTATTTCATGTGTTTTAGGTATGTTTGTTCTACATAATTCTACGTTAGATAAAGCTCTTATAATGGTGCCCACTGCTATTTTTTTTAATTCACTATTTGCAATTGTTTAACTTTTAGTTTGGCGGTTTTAGCAAATATATTTGATCCTTCCAATATACTCCACAAAATGCTATCTCTAGTTGCTTGTTATGTGTTCCTAGAAATGGTCTTTCTGCCCATTGAATGTTGGTCAACTTCATTTTGAGTATTCTGGCTGGCTGTTTCTCTCTTCTGTATCTCTACTTTAAATTTACAGAAAAGGGAGCAATATTTTTGTGAGGGAGGAAGAATTCCTTCTGCCCTTCAAAGTTCTAGTGGGACTAAAAATGAAATGAGCATCAAACAGATTGCCAGAAGAAAATCAAATTTAATTTCACACGTAAGGAGAATTCACACAGACATAATATTCCAAAGACAGGCCAAATAAGGTATATATGTCATCCTGAAATAAGAAGAGGGTATTATAACCCAAATAACATGAATTTGCTCCTTGGTGAATTACTGATAAAGACCAACTATACCAGGTATTATCACACCAAAGAAACTTTATTTAGAGCAAGTAAGGAGATCAGGGGTAGATGCCAAAGGTGTGACTCCTGAGCAGGGGTGAGTGAGTTTCTTTTATTTAGGATGAGGGAAAATATTCAGAAAGGGGAGTTTTGTCATTGCATGTAAAGGCAGGCAGAAGGTTATGCAGGCATACTTAAAAATCATGGCTACCCCTCATCCTACATTATGTTAATGAAGTTTGTGTCCTCCCAGGGCAGAGACTTTAACGTTATTATGAAGTAGAGGTAACTGTCTGCAAGGGGAAGAGGTGCTGCGCATGCTTCAAGGGCTGATATAAACTGGAATGAGGTCTTGGGCTTGTTATCTCAGGCAAGGAAAAATCACTTGGACCAACACTGGGAGTTTTTACTACTGATTTATTGTCTCTAATCTAGTTAGGCTATTTCCTAGCCTAGTAGACTGTTAGTTTTTGCATTCCCTTTGTTCCCTTAAAACCCTTAACTACTGAGGTTTTTGCATTTCTTTGTAATTCTGACATCTCCTAGAAAGTTCTGCAAGAAGTGTGCTAGGGCAGGTATAACCAGTAAGGCATAGAGCATGGAAAATAGCTGAGAGCTCAAATGAGTTCCCGGAATTCAACTCTATGCTTACAGTAGGGGTCTGAGACTTCTAAGGGAAGAAATGCAATTCACAGGAAGATGAAAGAGAGTCCATGTTTGGTAAGCAAGTGTTTGTTGGGCTATACAGAAACAATGGTGTAGGGAGAGGAATTTTAACAAAACCACTTTGCTAAATTCCTTCCTGTCTCCCACCCCTAGTTCATATTAAAATGTAGTTACAGGCACACCTGGGTGGCTCAGATGGTTGGGTGTCTGCCTTTAGCTCTGGTCATGATCCCAGGGTCCTGGGATGGGGTCCTGCTTTGGCTCCCCTGCTCAGTGGGGAGTTTGCTTCTCCCTCTGCCCCTCCACCTGCTCATGCTCTCCCTCTCTCAAATGAATAAATAAAATCTTTAAAAATAATAATAATAAAATAAAATAAATAAATCGTAGTTACCTTTGGAGGTAGCTCTCTTCCTGGAGCAGGTTAAATTATTTTAGGCTGGTATGAGGGGGAAAGGGGTGATCAGAATGTCTTCTAGAGTCTTTCAGGCCTTGACTGTTTTCAACTCAAGCGTAATCTGCATACTCAAGTGCCCCACCTTGGGGCAACCTGCCCTGAGCTCCTACACTTCTTTTTCAGTGGTCTGAGCTGAGAACTAGTTCTAAAAAAAATACAACTACATGGATGTTATAACACTTCCATATACTACCAATGAGTATTGTGTGAGACAGCATCAACTTACAGATTTTTACTATTTAGCATTTTAACTTCTAAATAGCACACGGCTTTGCATGCAGTCGTGAAAAGGACTGGTGATTGCATATCATCTATTTCAGACAATGTCACAAGTCTCAAAACTGCCTTTGATCAACAAATCAATTAATTGTTTTTATAAATGAAATGGAAATGCATTTGAAAAGCATTGAAATTATAGTAGTTCTCAATAGCCTACTTACTGTCAAGTTGCAGCCACCCCTTCCTCCAGAACTTCCTGAAGACTTGGAACTGGTGTCCTCTTCTCTTTAGATTACTGAGCTCATATTTACCCCCACTTATCCATTTTGTAACTGGGGCCCAAGGGAACAAGAGCATCTGGCCAAGTTTGGCTACTCTCTGCTGCTAAAATCCAAAGATAAAGAAAGGATTGGTGGTGAAACCAGAAAGGAATTTATTGCAGAGTGGTCAACACTGGGAAGACAGTGAACTAATGCCTCAAAGAGGGTTTGCAAAATGGTGGGGTTTTGGAATATAGGTGAGGTTCAGTGAGGTGGATGTGGAGCCAATGACCAAGAAAGAATTCTCAAGAGGTCTTTGGTGCAAAATGGTGGTTTATTAAGCACGGGGACAGGACCTGTGGGCAGAAAGAGCAGCTGCTCTTGGGTTGTGAGAGGCAGCTGTTTATATACTATGAGGCGGGGGGGGGGGGGTTAAGGACAAAGGGAGGTTTCAAAAGGATTTTCATATGTTAAAGAAGACTCACGGGTATCAGAGGCCTTGCCATTGGCAAGTTAAGGTTGTTTTTCCCTCTACCAAAGCATTAACCTGAAGATAGTTGGGAACTTCCTGGAGAAACATTACACTCTGCCCATTTCAAGTATCTTGTCAATGGGCTGCAGATTATAAGGACATTTAATTGTATCTACATTTCCTTCTGGAAGCCAGGTTATTGATAGAAATGCTTTGTTCTTGTAGATCACTAGGACATTTGTAAACTAAGGAAGACTCAGGTCTTGCAAGATTGTGATTTCGATAAGTTTAACTATTTGTTTTTCCTTTCCTTAGCTTTAGAGCAGCCAGGAGTGCCTGAGGAATGTCACATTTATCCCATGGGTGGTGGAGGGATTTGGGGTATCAGCTTCTGCTTTGTCTTCAGGCAGCCTTCTTTCTGCTCCCTCATCAAAAGTGCTGAAAATACTTCTGGGTTTCCCATCCAAGTACTAACCAAGCCTGACCCTGCTTAGCTTCCAAGATCAGATGAGATCGGGCACGTTCAGGGTGGTATGGCTGTATACTACTTCTGGGTTTATATAAGGAAAACGTGGAGCAAATATAGGTGGTGACATGCAGGCGGGCAGTGAAGGTCAGGCCAACCATTGTCTTGAGACCAATCATTTGGGGTCTTGCTGGTGTCAACACCTTTCTGTTGCCTGAGGGGTTAGTTTTGATGAAGTTTTAGAATATAATTCTTGAGATGTCTTTGGTGCAGTTTGGTGGTTTATTAAATCACAGGGACATGACCCTGGGCAGAAAGAGCTGCTGCACTGGGATTGTGAGGGGTGCCTGACTATATACAATGGGGTTGGGGGTAGGTAAGGAAAAGGGAGGTTTCAGTAGAATTTTCATATGCTAAAGAAGACCTACAGGATACCAAAACCAAAGGCGCCTTGCCATTGTCTAGGTTGTTTTACCCTTCTTTTTTTTTTTTTTTTAATGAAGATTTTATTTATTTATTTGTTAGAGAGAGAGAGCGCGAGCACAGGCAGACAGAGAGGCAGGCAGAGGCAGAGGGAGAAGCAGGCTCCCCGCTGAGCAAGGAGCCCGATGTGGGACTCGATCCCAGGACACTGGGATCACAACCCGAGCCAAAGGCAGCCGCTTAACCAACTGAGCCACCCAGGCGTCCCTGTTTTACCCTTCTTAACAAGGTATTAACATAGTTAGGAGATTCCTAAAGAAAGTCACACAGATCCCACCCAGGAGTGGGGGTAGGGAGAGGTTGCAGGGTTTCAGCTTTTGCTTTGTTCTCAGCCAGCCTTCTGTTCCCTCATCAGTTTTGGTTCCCTTATGGGATGCTATGCCCACCAGATCTTTTGCCTGCCGGAAATAACTTAATCACTTAGAAATTACAGACTCAGGTCAAAATGGAGGTGATTGAGGTGCTCCGCCACTTTCCCAGGAAGCAGTTCAGTTTTATCTACCTTTTGAGCCTTATCTGTCATACCCATCTCTTTGCCAAATAGGAAAAAAAAAAAAAAAAGTTTAGCTTGTTATTTTCCATTTGCTATAGGCAAATCACTCCAGCTAATGACACTAATATTTTTGCTCAGTGTTGAACACCAGCAGACTCCATTTTTGGGTGATACTTCATAATTTAAAATCATTTTACATACAAAATTTCACCTCTCTTCAAAATAACAATAAAGGAACTTTTAGTTTAATTGTGCATATAACAAACAGAATGTGCTTCTGTTCGTGTAGCTGGTAATTGCCTAATTACTTTTAATCATAAGCATTTCACTACAAAAATAGCATGGTAGGTCACTCCAGATCCTTGTGTTTAGGGTAATTGCCTCTAACATAAAGTACTAATAGTGTAATAATGAGTGCGGATAAAAATGGATTCGGGACACTTTTTAGGTTGGCTTCGGAGATAACATGTAGTTCCGTGTCCTTGGACTCAATAACATTAATTGACTGCTATTTTTCATGTATCAAAATCTATCAGAATAATTTATCCACTTGTTCTTAGATATGGTATTTTACTCATTAAGAGAGCAGTGTTAGAGGAAAGAAGAAACACATGTTCAGGAAGTTTGTCTAAAACATGGCATACTGACCACAATGTGCTTATCTTTTTGAAATCTATTGAAATCACAGGAGGGAATAAAGAAACTGTTAACAAAAATAAAGAGAATGGAAACATAGGGGATGACAGAGAAAGACCTGGAAATCGTGATATTAGGCAAGCTAGCAAAGGAGAATGACAGCAACTTTCCGGGGTAGCAAGTGTCCTCTGGACATCGAGATCGATCTTTCCAAACTTGCTACTGAAAGACGGACAGACAGAGGAACGGAAAGTGGTGAAAACTGTATGGGGAATAGAATTTTAAAACTGACCTCTGTGTTTGGACATTGAAAAGAAAACATTGGGGCGCCTGGGTGGCTCAGTGGGTTAAAGCCTCTGCCTTCAGCTCAGGTCATGATCTCGGGGTCCTGGGATCGAGCCCCGCATCGGGCTCTCTGCTCAGCAAGGAGCCTGCTTCCTCCTCTCTCTCTCTGCCTGCCTCTCTGCCTACTTGTGATCTCTGTCTGTTAAATAAATAAATAAAATCTTAAAAAAAAAAAGAAAAAAGAAAACATTGCTAGCTGTTGAAAAAATATTTTAAAGTATACAGGAGAGATTATTAACTAGTATATAAAAAACTAAACAAACAAAAATAAGTATCTATAGAATAAAGTAAAATAATTCAAGAGAAAACCTATTCAGTAGTTATAAATAGATGTATAGTTATAATACCCTAAGTCCTAACTATCACTTTATTAAATAAAACTTTATAAAGAATGGTGGGAAAGTGAGAATAGGAAAAGCAGATGGCTTCTGTATGCAAGAAAGAGAGCCTCTCAGCCAGCATTTAAAAAAGACAATAGAATGTATCTACAGTAGGTAATTGAAGAAGTAGCAATACATATATATTTTGGGAGGCAGAATGGGCAAGAAACCACTGTTTTATCTTGGAAGCCTTTTAGTATTATTTAAGTTCTTGAAATATGCATATGTATTATTTAATAAAAAAAATTAAAAATGAAGAAATATTAAAGAATTTTAGTTAATTACATTTTAAGTCAATTTGAAGAAAAATATGTTTCCTGTTGTGACACATAACAGCATTACAGACTTTTAAATCAATCTTCTAATGATTTTTTTATACTTCCAATTATTTGTATACTCTAATTAGGAAGCACAAAATTATATGATAAGACTTATTGATGTACACAAATTGGAGCTAGGGAGCAAGCATCTGATTTGTGAGTTCCTTATTCATGATTAAAATCTCAAACTCCATTTAAACTTTTAAGAATTTTTCTCTTATATATGAGAAAAAATATGTAATATTTGAAAAATCCCTCTGTTTTCCCAGAGTAGAATTTATTTTTAGCCAAACACAGAGACCATAGTTGATGTTTGATAAGTTTTATAAATGCATACATTCATATCAAGATATAGAACATTCAAATCACAAGAGAAATAGCCTTCCTGTCCAGTTAATCATTCATCCCTCCAGGGACAAACACTATTAAGATATCATCACCATAGATTAATTTTATCTGTTCTAGAATTTTAAAGGATGAAATTATAACTTATATACTCTTTTGTGTATGAATTATTTTGCTTATCCTTATTTGACATATTCACCCGTGTTATGGTATATAACAGTAGTTCATCTCTTTTTGTTGATGAAAACCATTTTTTTATATGACTACACCCCAGTCTTATCCAGTCTCTTGTTGGCATTTGGATTCTTTCCAGTTTCTGACTATTTTGAATAAGATCTCCATGAAAATTTGTGTCCATGTTATTTGGACATACATTTCCATTTATCAAAAGATAATACACAGGAAAGGAAATACCAGATTGAGAGATAGACGTATGTATGAATTTATAAGGAACTGCCAGTGTTTTTCCAAATTGGTTTACTGTTGGTTTACTCCTACCCATCAATGTATAAGAATCTCAGTTGTAGGGACACCTGGGTGGCTCATTCAGTTTAGCATCTGACTCTTGTTTTTGACTCAAGTCAGTATCTTGGGATCAGGAGATTGAAACCACCACCACCACCACCACCACCACCCACCCCGAAATGTATACATATACATTTTCATATATGTAGGATGTTATAATGTTATTCCAGTAATTCCTGATATTAGTA
>RCUC01120528.1:0-67724 GCA_003697995.1 Taxidea taxus jeffersonii
GGCAACCCCCGATCTTTTAAGATCTAAAACTAATCCATAGTTTTGCCTCTTCCAGAGTGTCATATAGTCGGAATTCTATAGTATGTAGCCTTTTCAGATTAGCTTCTCCTACTTAAAAATATGCATTTAAGTTTCTTCCATGTTTTTGCATGGTGTGATAGCTCATTTTTTTTTCTTTAGTGCTGAATAACATTCCCTTGTCTAGATGTACCACTTTATTTATCCATTCATTCACCTACTGGAGAACATCTTGGCTGCTTCCAAGTTTTAGCTATTGTGAATAAAGCTGCTATAAATATCCTTGTGCAGGTTTTGTGTGGACATACATTTAGAGAAATACCAAGGAGCATGATTGCTGGATGATAGGATAAGAGTATGTTGGGTTTTGTAACTGCCAAACTGTCTTCGAAGGTGGCTATACCATATTGCATTTCTATCAGCATTAATTGAGAGTTCCTGTTGCTCCATATCCCGGATGTCAGCATTTGGGATTGTCAGTGTTTCAGGTTTTGGCCATTTCAGTAGGTGTCCTGTGGTGTGTGTGTGTGTGTGTGTGTTTTAAGATTTTTTTTGTTTAGGGGCACCTGAGTGGCTCAGTGGGTTGAAGCCTCTGCCTTTGGCTCAGGTCATGATCCCGGGATCCTGGGATCCAGCCCCACATCGGGCTCTCTGCTCAGCAGGGAGCCTGCTTCCTTCTCTCTCTCTGCCTGCCTCTCTGCCTACTTGTGATCTTCGTCTGTCAAATAAATAAATAAAAATCTTAAAAAATGTATTGTATTTATTTATTTGACAGAGAGAGACACAGTGAGAGAGGAAACACAAGCAGGGGGAGTGGGAGAGGGAGAAGCAGGCTTCCTGCTGGGCAGGGAACAGGATGCTGGGCTCAATACCAGAGCCCTGGGATCATGACCTGAGCTAAAGGCAGACGCTTAACTACCGAACCACCCAGGTGCCCTATCTTGTGGTTTTCATACTCCTCCTTTTAAAGTTAGTGTTGCAGATAACACTTGGTGGTAAAAGTTATCATTTGAAGGGAAAATATGGTTGATTTCATTGACTGCTCAATGAGTTGATATCTAAAAGGATTTAAAAAGTAAACTAGAGCCACACAGAGACAAACAAAAGTTAAGGGTTTGAAAAACCAAAGTCTTAGTCTCTAGGAGTTCCTATGGTTTTCTCACTAATAGTCTCATAAATTAATATCAGATAAGGATAATAATCATAATAGCTAGTTGGATAATTAATGCTATGTTCAGTTAAAGCTAAAAGCCAGAGCAAGTATTAAGACAATCAATGTAAATCTACTTGAGAAGGAAAAGAAAGAAAATATCAGTGAACAAATTAAACAACAAACAAAAATCTAACTGCTGTAAATTACTGAAAATCTCAAGGGGGCTCATTATCATTTGACATAAATCCTTACAGACATTTATTAACACAGAACTACTAAAATGAGCATTTATCTCCATCTGCAAGTGACATTAGGATTTATTGGAAAGGGGGGGAAAAACCTGAGGGCTGTCAGGCTGTGAAGCTGTCTTTTCAGTGGTTTGAGTTTTATGGTGTATGCCAGTGTGTGCCCATGAGATAATTAAATCGTGCAGGTTATTTGGCGATTTGAGAAGGAGCTTTGGTTTTCCATTGCCTTCGCTATTTGGTAAGGGTTAAAGCATATGGAGGGGCGGATTGGGTTAGGAGTGCGGCTGGATTTTCATGGCAAACTGTTATTTCTTGGGGTTCTAGCTCCTTGATCTGAAAGGAAGGGTTTGAACCTAGATGACTTTCTTGAGATCTTTTAGGCAACACGGATATTCTACGATTTTTCAGCTGCTAATGATACTCCCTATTCCTGAACAAAGCCTTTGACTCTACATTCAGGGTAGACTTAATGAGAAGCCACGAAAAGTGAGCCAGCTGATTTGGGTTTGCTGGCATAGGGCTCAACCATGCACAACAGCAGTGATAGGACAAGGTCAGCGAGCTTCAGAGGACTGAGGAATTTCTCTGTCAGAGCACCCCACGACCGACCAGAACAGTCTAGAAAATCTTGCAAGCACTGCTATGTCTGCTATGTTACCAAACTTGTTCTCAACATCTCTCTTTAATGATAGATCTTTGATTTTTTTTGAGGCTATAACATATATATATATATATGTTATAGCCTCAAAAAATTGATATATATATATCAATAAAAAAAAGATATATATATATATATCTGAAATGAAACAAAACAAAAACACTGAAAGACAAGGGTTTTCGTTACACAAAAGTAAAATGTGTTTCACATTTTATGTGTTGGCTTTGGTCCAAATGAAATAATCTGGGAAAGTCATTAAATGCATTTAAGAGTTTAAGTACTGTTGCTCATTGTTCCTCCTCTCTGGGTAAGTTTTATGACCTAAAAGAGCTTATTTTTAAAAGAGTTTATTTGGGTACAAAAAGTGTAAACCCTTGTTGCTTACCTGAAGATTTTGCTAGATGTACTACTGTTCCCTGCCTATCACAATTTCTTGCTTCTAGAATCTTGAAGGAATGTTTGATGATTAGTTGTTTTCTTCCTTTTTGGTCCAAGACAGCTTCTGAGACAATCCCAGGGGCCCAGTAAGGATATTTTGTCTTTAAACTGTTGTGACCTATCTTTCACATATTATAATCTAGCAAAAACACAGAGTTAGTGTTGAAATATGAAAAACCATTGTTCCCCTCCACTGTAGTGGTGGTGACTTCTTGTCTGCAGACCGATGAATGGACTGTGGGTGGGAAACAGAATTATTTTTAACAAATTTACCAACTTTAGTGGAATGTTTTAGCAATTACCTGCACATGAATATGCCGGATTTACATCTTTTAGGTGGTAATGTATGATTAGTGATAAGCCATTATGATCTAGGGGTGTATTCAATCAGAGTCTCAGTTTGTCTCTGTTGTCCTCTAACATTTTTTGTTTTTTCTTTCTGCAGCTATGTGGCATCTTGATCCTGGGAGCAGCAATTTGGATACGAGTTAACAAAGATGGTCAAGAGGTAAATAAATAGGTACAAACTTCTCTGCTCCCCAAATAGTTTATTTCTCTTCCAATGATGAAAGTAATGACAACAATAATATAAATATTTCCATAGCCTTTTCCTTAGCTGCTTGATGTAGTCCTTTGTGCTGGTATGTGATCTTATAATTTAATTCAATTTAATTAATCAAATTTAATTACTCACTATGTGCCTGGCACTGTGCCAGGCATGGATCAATCCTTTTGGAGAATGGAGGGGTGTTATTTCAAAGATAGGAAGATTGCCATGAACGTGGAGATCGGAAGGGGCTAGAATGGAAATCAGGCTCCTTCGTATTGGCCGAAGGCTGGCCTTAAGTGTAGTTGGAGGAGACAGACTGTCATTCTTCCACACCAACAACAGTATCTGTAGTACAAGGTACTGACTGTCATTTGGCTGATCCCAAGGAGGGAGTTTGGTCCAAAGTAAAGAAGACAAGAAGTTCTTTTGGAGAAGAAGAATTTGATTCTAAAGGCAACAAAATACAAAGGTGGTTAATAATTAATTACCTATGCCAAGTGGCATCAAGGGTGACTCCTTAGAACAGTAAGAGACCTGTCCCACTAGGGTAACTGAGCCGTGGGCTGGGGGTGTCCAACCTCTTGCTATCTAGATAAGGCTAGCGCAAGCCCCCCCTCCTTCCCCAGGCATCATTCCATGCCCCGTGGCAAAGCGCTTACCAAGATTTTCACAGGTCAGGATGAAGTTTAGTTTATAGAGTTAATTCTGACTCTAGTCTTTGGATCACACATGGGCTATTTCCGTTCCATACTACATACCCCTTTGTGAATGCAAAAGAGTGCATGAGGGAGAGAGGAGGAGGGAGGCATGCAGGGCTCTTTCTTTGGTTCTACCCAACAGAATAGCTGGCATCATTTCCTGGCTCCCCTGCTTTCATTCTTCTCTCCCCCTTCTTCTGAGGGGCCCTCCACCCCCCAAATTATTCTTAACCACATGCACAGCAGTTCTCTTATTCTTTGTGGCCTGGGCTCTTGCCACCATTCAGGATCCCGTCCTCTACTGCTAGAGCCTTTTCAAGGTATTTATTTGCCCAAATAAAGTTTCTGCCTGTAAGAGAAATTTCTATCCTTATTTGATAATTATTAAGATACACTAAGCCAGCAATTAAAGTAATGTATTCTTATTATACTGTGATGAAGCTAAATGCCTTTGGAGACAGTCTTGTTGTAAGAAAGACTAAAAGCAAATTAACATCTGTTCTGATTCCTTTCCTCAACTGGGTGACTTTTCTGCTCCTTCCTCCCTTCCTGCAGGCCTGCCTGCCTCTTTCCTTCTCTCCCCCCTCCCTCCCTTCCTGCTTTCCTTCCTTCTCTATCTCCTCTTCTCTTTTTCAAATCTGCTTTCTACCCTTAGAGAACCCAAGGAATCACAGTGCAGTTAGCTTCCTCATTCAGTGCCTTCCCACGGTGAGGAAACTGGGTGAGGGACGGGTGTGGCAACTAGCTGGTAACATCCTAGTCCATCTGGATTTCATTTATGGTTTTATGCTGATAAATGTTAACAGGGACTTCCAGGTGGCCTTGGGCCCTGGGTTTGCACTCAAGAAGGATATTTGAAGATACGCGGAACCTCTGGTGTCTAGAAGCTGACGTCTGACTTTCAGACGAATAATTAAGCCCAGAGATTAGACAGCTGCCTATTCAGAGGACACTTTTGCCTTTCTAAGATGTGTGTGAAGCCTTTTATTTCATTTTATTTCTGGTTGATATGGGAACATTTTCTTTCCCCCAAGTGCTTCTGGTAAACAACTTTGGTGTTTAGTCTGTTAAGAAATTCCACACATTGAACGTATTAATGGAAAACTGTTGTCCTTGAGAGGGTGGGACTCCACATCTGGGGACACAGAATGAATTCGTGGAGTGAGGCAGCATCTTCGGTTACGTTTTGACTCTTGTGCTCTGTCAGCCTCCAACCCCAGATGGAAAGTTTGTATCTGCTAGGGCACCAGGAACCAGCTTGACTTCTGTGAAACTGGCTTGATTTATCTTTTTTTTTTTTTTTTTTTTAAGATTTTATTCATTCATTTGGCAGAAAGAGAGATCACAAGCAAGCAGAGAGGCAGGCAGAGAGAGGGGGAAGCAGAGAGCCCGCTGTGGGGCTCCATCCCAGGACCCTGAGACCATGACCTGAGCCGAAGGCAGAGGCTTAACCCACTGAGAAACCCAGGTGCCCTTGATTTATCTTTATCTGAAGTGTCTAAGAATCAAGACTGCAAAGAACTAATTTTAGTAGGGGAAAAACAGAGGCACCAGTAGCAGGAGCATGAAGACAAAAAGGAAGAATGTCTGGGAGGTCTTTGTGCACAAATTTTAGCATATCTCTTTGTGCTCAAAGTGTCTCTCTTAAGGACACTTTGTTTTCCCTCAGGGAAACTCAGCACCCTGAGGCAAAGCCTCTGGGCAGCCATTCTGTCTCAGGAGATCTCTTAGAATTCAAAGAACACCCTGAGTCTTCCTCAAGGTTCAGCCATGAGAAACCATTCTCCCTTTGTCTTCACACACACAGACACTGTTCATCCAAGACAGCTGTCAAAACTCTGCTCTCCCTTTCCTGGAGTGAACACCTGAACTCAGATTTCCATTTCTTGCCTGAAAAAGAAGAGCCAAATTGTTGGGCTGGTCTTGGAACAGCAAACCCCCAGGCATCCAACACATTGCTTTCTGGCCAGTCTCTGGCAAGGGGTCACGCTGCCCACACCAATCTTCTAGAACTGCTTCATTACCTGCCGATTAAATGCTGGCTGCCCTCCACAGTCTCACCTGTAGGTATCTGACCTGTTATTTCTGTCTGGCTTGTAAGCCGAATTCTTTTTTTTTTTTTTTAAGATTTTATTTATTTATTTGACAGACAGAGATCACAAGTAGGCAGAGAGGCAGGCAGAGAGAGAGGGGGAAGGGAAGCAGGCTTCCTGCTGAGCAGAGAGCCAGATGCAGGGCTCCATCCCAGGACCCTGGGATCATGACCCGAGCCAAAGCTGAGGCTTTAACCCACTGAGCCACCCAGGCACCCCCTATAAGCCGAATTCTGACAACTCAAGACAGTGAGTTAACCCTCTCAGACGCCTTCAGGTTTACCTGCACTGACCACCATGTTCCAGGGGAGCCGTGTTTGACGGTAGGTGGGTAGAGAGGGTTTCCTAATGCTGCTTTTTTGGGTCATTATCTAATCTGACCCAGGTGCCTTATGTGTTTATTAACAAAACCAATTTCTTAGCTCCAGTATGAATAAGCAAACAACAATCAAATAAACAAAAAAACTGAAAACAAACACAAAATCTTTAGGACATAACCAAGCTTTCTAAACATCTAAGTTGAAACATTATCTGTAAGCATAGACTCTTAGAGACAAAGGAGGCCTCCACGATCACAGAGGCTGACCCAGTTTCCTTTATAAATGGGAAACTGGGGCCCCACAAGGTTAGTTGACTAATCTGGGGTTAGAACCTTAGTTATATATAAGGACTCTGACTAGAGTATAAATCTTTGTTTTAATGCTTTTACAGTTTCAGCGCATTCCTTCCTATTAACGTTGAGTGAAGCTTTCCTCTAGGCTATAAGCTGGTTTTTAAAGTCTTTAAAAAGCGTACACATTATTAGTAGTAGTTTTTTTTTTTAAATATATTTCCTGTTAAGGGAGTCCACATGCTGGCCCACATGCTGTGCAGCAGTTTCTAGAAGGCAGAGTCTCTGACTTAGTGTAACAGCTAGGACTCTCCCTGGAAATAGCCCGGTAGATAGAGATTATACAAATGGATGAGATCCCAGTAGCACTCATGTACAGAATAGATACAAGGCTTCACTTTTCGCTTGTGGTTTATCTGGAGGACAAGTGGTACATTAAGGCTAGGTATCACAAATATGATGAAGAAGAGTATGTGTATTACTGGAGAGAAAAACTGAATTATGCAGGGAGGGTAGCCCAAGCCCATATAAGGAGCCCTAGGATGTGTTCCTCAATATACCACTGCTTAACAGGCAAAATAAAGAGTTTCTGACAACTCTAAAGACCATACCTTCTGGGAACAAGGAGACAGAATTACATGGAATGTCAGCAACTAGCTTTATTTTCTTGGTTTAAATATTTTTGTTTGTTTTGGCGAATGTATAGACCTGTGTGATCACTATTACAATCAACATGCAAAGCATTTTTATCGACCCATACATGTTTACCGTATCCCTTTGTAGTTGGTTCCGTCTTTCCCTCCTGTCTTATTCAAAGTCAAGCACTGGTCTGATTTCTGAGTTACTTATTCTTATATGTCATATAAATGGAATTCATATAAACGGAATCATTCTTTTGAATATGGCTTACTTGGCTCACCCTAATTTTTTTTTTAAAATATTTTATTTATTTGAGAGAGAGAGAGAGAATGAGAGGAGAGTGGTCAGTGGGAGAAACAGAATCCCTGGCAAGCAGAGAGCCTGATGTGGGACTCGATCCCAGGACTCCAGGATCATGACTTGAGCCAAAGGCAGTTGCCCAACCAACTGAGCCACCCAGGTGCCCCTCACCCTAATTTTTTTAAAGACTCATTCATATTGTTGGGTCTCTTGGTAGTTTGAGGAACTTGCCTTTAGAATTTAAATAATTAGATTGCCATAAAATATGCGTGGTTTACTATGTGACTTTTAGCTATAAAACACAAAATATGCAAACCAAAGATCGCATCATGGGTGAAAGTACCTATCCCTCTAAGCTTTTAAAAATAATCGCCATTTTTTAAAAAAGAGTTTATTTATTTATTTGACAGAGATATCACAAGTAGACAGAGAGGCAGGCAGAGAGAGAGGAGGAAGCAGGCTCCCCGCTGAGCAGAGAGCCCAATGCAGGACTTGATCCCAGGACCCTGGGACCATGACCTGAGCCGAAGGCAGAGGCTTTAACCCACTGAGCCACCCAGGCACCCCAATAATCGCCATTTTCATTTTAAAAGTCTATGACATTTCCTCGATACGGCATCCAATATATCATTTTAGAAAAATATAAATTGGAAAATGTTATTCAGGTAAGTAACACCTCAAAAGAATGGAAGCTTCTTGAAAGCAGGGATTTTTTTGCTCCTGGAAATCCCTGAATTATCTCAAGGTCCCAGAATAGAGCCTGGTCCATACTAAGTACCCAATGGATATTTGTCGAACAACCAACATGGAAGAAAGGGATTTTTCTATCATTCATCTCTTTTTAATTTCCAGATTCTCAGCCCTGGGGATTCTGTTACTAGCCCCTATATTTCTGTGAACATCTTGATAGCCGTGGGGTCTATCGTCATGATTCTGGGTTTCCTGGGATGCTGTGGTGCCGTGAAAGAAAGCCGCTGCTTGCTTCTTTTGGTGAGTTCTCCAGACAAATCACAGCACCCAATCTTCGGACTTCAGAGGATGGTCTTCTATTTCCATTGTCTGTCAAAAAGACTTGCCAAGACTGAGGAAACTCTAACTTTTGTTTAGGGGGGTTGATTATGGAAGCTAATATATTTTTAGCTTAGATTAGAGGATGCCCTAAGAAATTATAGTCCTTCCTTCCTCTCTCCCTCCCCCCTCTCCTTCCCTCCCTCCCTACTGAGTACATGCTATGTGCCAGATACTGGGCTAAAAGATACATAGACATTAAGACAATTAGAACCCATTAGGGAAGACTGACAAGCCAACTATTAGCTATAGTGTGTATGCCCAAGAAGAGGACAAGGATAGAGGAGAGAACTTTCAAGGTAGAAGCAGAAGTGAGAGTGGTGTTTGTGTGGGTGAGGGGGTGATGGGCTTTTCAGAGAGAGAGGTTGTCAGCATGGTGCTGGCATGTTTAGGGAATGACAAGGCCTTGGGTGTGGCTAGAGTGTGACAGAGGCTGTTTTTAGTACATGATGGGAGATGGGTCTGAGTGTGGATGGTGCCAAATCCTATTCCATGTTGACAAAATTCTAAGAGAGTGAGGTAATCAGATTTGCTGCTTAGAAAACTTCAGGGAGGATGGATTGGGTTGGGATAATCCACAGACATTTACTTTTACCATGTACAGTAGAAAATAATAAATGGATGTAGAAAAAATGTTAGAAAAAGATCATGACATATTTATTAGATAAAAGCTGACATTAGTGTTTACAGAGATCACTTAAGCTTTTTTCTCTCATAAAATAAGTATTGTGTCAGTCCCTGAAAGATACCATGTAACAGTTTGTGTATTATGAGGGACAGGTGGAGACACAGAGCTCAGCAGGATTTTAATAGTATCCCTAGTGGTTGCCTTTTGATCAAGAAGGCCTCATTCGCAATTTGGGAGACTTAATTACTTGAGGAGCTTGTTTTAAAGAGAGAAAAACTAATTTGTGGGCTGCATTCTTTCAAGTAGGATTCGGTAGATCTGAGGCAGGTTTCAGAAGTGTGCATTTATAACGAGATCCCAGGTGGTTCTGCTAACAGTAGAAAACTTGTTTTGAACTCACTTCTGAAGTTTGTCCTAGTGTGCCAGTTTGCATTTGAAGAAGAGAAAGGAGTAAGAGACTATTCCAATAATTGTATGTAAATGTTCAAACTTCCTTCCATTCAACATCACACTGACGTCTACAATCCTCTCAGTAAATTTTTGTTTTAACCGCTTTGCTTGGTCGGTTTTGAAACAAAGTTTTTTGATGACTAATGGCCCGAAATTGTCTTTTTGAGGCAAAGGGTAAAATAAATGAGGAACGTGGTTATTCTTCCAACTGTAATGTGATCCTGATTGCAGAACAAAGTGCCAAGCTCAAATGTCCCAAGACGTGACTGAAGGCCCTGGGGATAATACGTTTTCCATTTGTTTTCTTTTTTTTTCAGTTCTTCATAGGCTTGCTTCTGATCCTGCTCCTGCAGGTGGCAGCAGGTGTCCTGGGAGCTACCTTCAAATCTGACGTATGTATACGTGATATTTGATAATTCTGGAAAAGTCTGAAATATCAAAATACTACCTTCCGGCATGAATAATTTAACAGCGCTTTTCAATTTTCAGTCCGAGCGCATTCTGAATGAGACTCTCTATGAAAATATAAAGCTTTTAAGTGAAACAGAGGAGGAGGCACAAGCATTTCAGAAAGCGCTGGCTACATTTCAAGAAAAGGTAATTAGCATTTATAGGTCATTTGGGGAGTGGGGCGTCGGTTTTGCGTTTACTTAATTTTTAGCAGGAGTATTCCTTAAAGTAAAAACATGTCTCCGTTTTGCAGATTCTGACTGATTATTCTGTCACTATGCAATAAGAAAAATCCAAGAATATTTCTGACTTTGTTTCCAGCTTCTTACGAAGTTCTGACCCAGTTTAGGAGGACAGAGATTAAGAAGATATGTTTATGACCAATTAAGCCTCAATGGGACCAAATCAATAGTTGTTTCATACTTCTTACCATTAACCAGGATAGTGTGTTTGGGGCATTTGGAAAGTCTCTCTCCCTCTGTCTGCATGTCTGTCCCCTCTGTCATAAAAATAATTACATGTATCATTTATTGCTACTTAGTATGTAAGGCCTTACATTCAGCAGCTCATTTAATTTTTATGACAACTCTTTGAGATGGATCATTATATCTTTATTATCTCTCTTTTATAGATAAGGGGTTTAGGTATTGGAGAAGTCTGATGGCTAATGAGTAATGAGCTTGGAATTTGAACCCAGTTGTCTGACTAGTTCTTTTTTTTAATTGGCATACCAGCCTCTCCCTTATTTACTTATTGAAGCTGCTTCCCTGTCTTTAGGGTAAAGTCAAAACTTGGACAGGCATTGAAGGTATTATTCTCGCTGGCTCTTACCGAATATTTTAATATTTGTAAATACTACTCCGTAAACACAAAACAAACAAAAACAAAACAAAAAAGAAGCCGTTCCCCTCCACTCTCGTCCAGCCAAGTTTGTCTACTCAGGATCCCTTAAACAATTCTGCCTTCCTATCCTGGCATCACTCCCTATCTTGGAAAATACTAATACTTTTCTCTTTCTTCCCAAATACTACATGTGCTTCAAGGCTCAACGAAAATGTTACTTATTCTGTGAAACTCCGAATCACTCCTTTATTCAGAATTCCCACTGTATTAACCACATGTAGCATTCGGTTCACATGTTAAGGAAATTCTCAGTATCTCAGAGGACAGTTGGACTTTGTAGGGCATTTAACTTGACTTCTCATTGATTGAAGTATTTTTTATTTATGTTTATTCACTCTCTAGCATTGAAGAATTAAAGTTCATCAGTTTTTGCCCATCCGACCCCATTTATATCTAAGTCTGATGATTAGTATGTTCTTTCTTAATTTGAAACAAAACCTGCCTCCCTAGGATTTACATCATTTAGTCCTAGTTCTTCCTTCTGGAGTTTCAGAGGAAAAAGAAAATCTACTGATGCTTCTGCACATTGCAACTTGTACTTTGACAATGGCTATCATATGACTTCTAAAAGCTTTGCTTTTTAAGTTGAAACATCCTTAGTTTCTTGAACTATTTATCAGATGACTTTTTTTTTCCAGAGCATTCCCCAGTTCCTGTTTGAATAGACTCCAGCTTGTAAAAATTCTGTTTAAAGCATCATTTCCAAGAGCTGAAACCTGATAGGAGTCAGTCTCTGTTTCACTTCCTCTGTGGTGTGCTTTTCCCAGCTTCCCCAATAGCTGCATTTCTTGATCCTCTCCCCTCCAGCATCCTACTCTGGAGCCCAGATCAACCCAGGTTGAAAGCAGGAAGAATTTAAGCAACTCAGTTCTTCCCCTGAGTGGGACTGAGCATCCTTGATCCTCCCTGGTGGTTGACTCAAGACAAAAGGTGCTCTAGGTAAATACCAGACCTCTGGATTGGGTCCTGAATTGCACTTGCTGCACATTGTCCCTGATATCCAAGGTCCCAGTAACAACCACGGGGTTCTAACTGTTCTGTTTATTGTAGCACAGTTCTGAATTACTTCCGTTCTTGTATACTAATCCTATGCCTGAAGCTATCTATGTTCATAGAACTAGAGTTCTTTTTTAATGTCTATTTTGAGTTCCTTCCTTCCTTCCTTCCTCCCTCCCTCCCTCCGTCTTCCTCTCTCCACCAAGGCTTTTCCTTTTTAGTAACACTTTTTTTTTTGAAAAAAGAATCCTACACCAAACTCTTGCTGGATGACTTGGGGCTCCACCACACATGAACAGAAGTTGTAGATACAAAGTGGTTTTTCTTTTTGGATTTTGGAGAAATGCCCCCCATGACTTACTTCTCTGATAACATACTAATGGAAAGTGCTTCTCTCGGATTCTTGGTGATGACTCTTTGTCTAGAGGTTGCTGTATTGTTCATTGCACTGTGTCTTGTTCATCCAGCTGTGATAACACTTCCAACAAATCCTGGCCAACTTCTCTTCCTTGACTTCTCACACATCTGATTTGGTGACCAGATATCATACCAAGTTTAGCCTTTCTACCTCCTACCATGTCCTCTGCTTCTAGGCCTCCCTAAGGAGTCCTGAGGTATATTGTGCTCCAAATATGGCCTGATCTGTGAGTACATATAATGAGATTTTTAAAAAATCTGCTGTCTATATCAATTAATATTATTTAAGATTATTTAATCAGAAAGCATGAGCAATTAATCATGTCTACCATGAAAACAGGAAAGGAAATTATTTCAAGATTGTTTTCTTTGCTCATATTGATTGACCTTGGGACCAACTGAAATCTTTCACTCTTTGTCATATGAATGTCTGCTGAGTCATATATTTGTGCATTTAAGGCTTTTAGCCAAGGGCAAGACTTTATAACTGCTTCCACTGAACTTGTTGGTTTGAATCTATTTTTTCAACTAACTTTGGAACTTGAGTCCATTCCCCAAAATGTTAATCATCACTGCCAGCTCTATATCAGCTACAGAGTTGAAAAGATACTTTCAAAATACTTATCTAAATTATTCATATCAGTGTTGAACAGAGCATAATAGAAATGGCAACATCCACCACAAAATAACAACAACAGCTTACACATACTGAGTACTTTCTTTTTTTTTTTTTAAGATTTTATTTATTTATTTGACAGACAAGTAGGCAGAGAGGCAGGCAGAGAGAGAGAGGAGGAAGTAGGCTTCCTGCTGAGCAGAGAACCCCGATGCGGGGCTTGATCCCAGGATCCCAGGATCCCAGGATCCCAGGATCATGATCTGAGCCGAAGGCAGAGGCTTTAACCCATTGAGCCACCCAGGCTCCCCTACTGAGTACTTTCTATAAGTCAGGTACTGGGCTAAGCACTTCCTATCTTCACAGGAATACTCCTATTTTTTTCTTTACAACAAATCCACAACTTATGTGTACTGTGAGCAACTACTGTTATCTGCATTTTACAGATGAAGAAACTGTGGCATGGAGAGGTTAAGTAATGGGGGTAGTGTGGTCACCCAGCCAGAAGTGAAAGATTTCTCAATATCCTGGCATTATAATGCATCTGAGCCTAGAAAACCATGTAGTCTTGGTTCTATTTTCTCCAGCAATTTTTTCCTACCTTTTCTTCATGAAGAGTTGTCTTTCTAATAGATAAAAAAGAACAAGCTGAGGTACGGTTACATCTCTCTTTCATCTAATCGTACGATGGGCCATGGACCCTGAGTCATCAGGTATATTGTTCCTTGTTTCTCTTTCCAAAAAACAACCACAGATTCCCTAAGCGTTTCCCCACATTTCAGTATATTCTGGGCCTTCCTTGACATTATTTTAAGAGTTTCATTCTTCATTTGCCTCCCTCCCCCATTTTGCAGAGGTCCGTGTAAAATTCAGCTTTATGGGAGGCTCACCATGCATCTTCTTTTGGCCTTTGAGAGGCCTCTCATTCTTTCCCTCCTCTCCTCCAAAAATGACCAAAGATCATGAGATGGAAATCATCTTTTAAAACCTCTCACCTCTTTTGAGCAAAAGTTATTTAAAGAGACTTTAATTTTCTCATGAACTCTTTGGAAGCTTCTTTCCCCAAATCTGGGATACATAGACCTGATTCTGCCCCTCTCTTTTGTCATTTAAAACTGGGTGAGTTTTTCATCTTTTCTCCAACTTCCTCAGACATGTGCATCTGCAACCCTATTTTTCCTTCATTAACATTAAGACCAAAATGGAAGATTTCTTCATTTTTGCTTCTATATCCAGAGAAGTTGGTGAGGTGATTTACATGATGTTTTGGTATAGGAAACATCTTAATAATAGTTTCAGAAAAATAAGATTCAATGTATTGACAATTTTTAAAAATTTTCTTTGGTGATTGTTTCTTACATCTACTTTTCATTAAACAGTTTAAATGCTGTGGTTTGGTCACTGGACCTGCTGACTGGGGAAATAATTTTCAACAAAATTATAAGTCATGTGAATGTACAAGTTCGTCAGATTCTTGTGTGACATATGAAGGCAAAAGTGTTTACAAACAGGTAAGAACAAATCAAACTTGATATAGTAAGTGGTTCTGTTAATTCTTTTTCACAATGAGTCTCTACAAAAAAAAAAAATTAAATTGCAAGCAATTACAATGGGAATAATGATATAAAAGTCCCAGGAATTTCCCAAATAATAAATAAATCCTATTTAAAGATAAAAGCAAATATAAAAAAGTGAAAGTATTTCTTTTTTTCTGTGAGTCTGATATCTTTTAAAGTCAACATTAATAGATCAAAGAAACATTCCACTGCAAGAAGGAAAGTACAATCTAACCGATGAAAGTTATCTCATCTTCATTAATAATGATTAATGACTAATCATTATTCTTTATTTTTTCCTATTTTAACATAGTCCTAGCAATCTAGATTTTCACTTTAGTTTGTGAAGCAGATTTCTTTTTCTTATCAAAGATTCCTTTTCTCAAGTAATTGTGTAGGTATAAAGACTTGGCCTTTAGGGGTTTGGCTCTGGATGTTAAGTACATCAATCAATTTGCCTAATTATTGCTCCAAGTAAGAAGTGGCCTCAGACATTTAAAGTCAATTTAAAAAGCTGGGTTTGTCTTTTATGAGCTGTAGTTGTCATATTTATGTCATTTGTAGATGTCAGTATGTGTTCTATTTCTTATTACTGTTTAATTCATCAAAACTGAGTGACCACCTCCTAGGGGCCAGGCCTTTTACCAGCCACTGGAAATCTACTCCTGACAGTCACAATGTTTGCACTCATGGAACTGATGCTCAAATAATGAAGAGAGAGTGAAAACTAGGCAACTTCATTTCACCGAATTAGTGGTATTTCTTAGTTAGGGGCAGGTGCAAGGTATTACGGGACCTTATCTAACATAGTCTTCAGGGTTCAAGAATATAATATCTGTTCCTTAGCATGGGGCTTTACATAAATTGTTCCCTCTGCTTGGGAGGAATGCATAGGAAAATGATAATTGATATTAATGTTTTATTTATTTGCTGTTATTATTTTTCAGTATCCACTACGTATCAGACAGGCCCTTGCTAAAATCACATGCGTCTGGGCCCTCGAGGAGATTATAATCTAGTTGGGAGAAAGATGCATAAACGCTATTATAATTCAATGAATTAATTTCTGTAACATCTAAAGATTATTTTCATTTTGGCATTGGTGCAGTAATGGCTATTGAGGTTAATTATATAGTAGGAAATAGAAAGTATCTTGGGGGACATTTCTCTCCCTCTGGCTGTCACATCCCTTTTGCTAATCTCATCACAAATCAGGAGACTGTTCTAAACGGGAATTGCTGTTACTAGTACTTAACATAATTCATGGGGAAAGTTATCCCAACCAGACTACAGAGCAACCATGGTTTTTTTATTGTCAAAGTAATATCCCTAAGCGGCTTTATTCTTACTTTTTACATTCCTTCTGACCTAGTTTAGTGATGTGGTATCTCAAGGAAGAGGTGAAATAAATAAGGTATAAATGAATGCAGTTGCCACTTTTAGGATGATGAGGGCATTAGCAAATTCAGTTGCAGATTGTTATCTGTTGCCCATTAAAGATTCGATTCGAAGATGTTTTTCCGCAGGATAGATTTCTTTATCCTAAAAAGTAATGGACATTCCCTCCAAATTCACACATAATTCAGCAGAAGATAGGCTGATCGCTGCACCAGTTTCCCAAAAGGAGGGTCATAAATTCATAAAATACTTCCATCTGCCTTGTGTCATTTGCAAGATGTCTGGAAAAATAAGAAATCTGGAATTGCCATAATTCACATTTCCTTTTTTTCCCCCCTTCCCTTTGCCAAGATAACCTGGTTATCTGCAGGGGAAAGGGGGAGAAAACTCCTCAAATATAATGAATGTGACTCAGTAGATAAGATCATTAATCTCATAGTTAACCATAAGTGACATAATAATTTGCTCTAATGTTTTAACCACTTTGGATCAGATGTGAATGGAGAAATCCATTATATTCAAGAATGAGAGGGAAGAGACTGTTTTACTCAGGCTTATGGAGAACTTTTATTTTATCAACCATAGCAATATTTTGTTAGCCCTCTGCGCATGTAAGACTATCACAGGGATGATATATTTTCTGGCAATACAGATAATACCACTATTACATTATGCAGTATTTTTCCATTTTGAAAATTACCCATGTAATTTACAATTGTTGGAATTTTTAGGTCTGGTCTGAAATGTTATAAGCTTGAAATTGCATGCTAGTTTGAATATATTTCAACAAATGTGGTAGAGAATCTACTTTCTCAATTCTCATTTTTTTAAAAAGATTTTATTTATTTATTTGACAGACAGAGATCACAAGCAGACAGAGAGGCAGGCAGAGAGAGAGAGGGGAGAGCAGGCTCCCCGTTGAGCAGAAAGCCCAATGCGGGGCTCAATCTCAGGACCCTGAGATCGTGACCTGAGCCGAAGGCAGAGGCTCAACCCACTGAGCCACCCAGGCACCCCTCAATTCTCATTTTTATCTGAAGTAAAGACAAAAGAGTGGACATAATAATTTTTTTCCTTTTTAAAGTAAAAACAACCCTGATATAAATTACTAAGGGATTTTTTTTTTAAAAACCCTTGTTTTAAAAATGAAAATTTGTTTTACAGTTAGCTAAAACAAAAACCAGGGAGCTCTTTGTTGCAGATTATAAACCTAAAAAAAAAAAGAAACACAAAGCGATAACAGCTCTAAAATGAATAATTGAAAGTTAGGATAAAATTATTACTTATACCTAAAGATCCCTAGATTTGGCAATGAGATAGTTGAATTTAATAGTTTGATTTTACTTCTTGGTGCATTTTAATGTATGAACAAACCACAATTAACCACCTTTTGAAGCGGGAAGGAGCGTGGTGTGGTGGAATGGTAGAGTGGAGTAATCTAATTCCTTTTTGTTGACTGTGTTCCTCTGTAGCAATGTAAAAAGCCAACCCAATGGGGGGAAAAATCTTAATTAAAATAAATTAAATAAAATTTTAATAAATAAAATAAATAAATAAAATTTTCATTAAAGGTAACTTTTTTGTTTTTGTTTTTGTTTTTTAACAGCCATGCATTTCTTTCTTAAAAGAAGTAGTTGCAAAACATTTTCTCATAGTTATTGGAATAGCATTTGGACTGGTGTTTATTGAGGTATAGTATAACCTTTCATTGTTGACTCTTCATTCATTGCCTTGTTTATTCATTAATTCTTCCAACAAATATTAATAATGAGCTAAATATAAACCAGGTGCTTGAGAAAAACACTGGGTGCCAGCTGCCCAAGGTCCAGCTTCTTTTTCTAGTGGTCTTCGGTCTGGGAAGAGGATTACAGTCTTATCAATTCAGCAGGGCTGAGACCATTATTTATGAATGATCTCTCCACTGGGAAACAAAAATTGAATTAATTTCCACATAGTTCTTAGTCCCAGATCCTTTTCCTGTTGAAAACTAGCCTAAGAGTTAAAATTTCCTGAAGTTAGAAGAAAAGGCACCAAACAAAACCAAAACATGGCCTCTACAATTTCTTATCTCTCTTCCCAATTTTGAAGTAGAGAATAAAAACTCAAGAGTGTGGGGAGCTCTTTTCCTGCTGTTCTGTCTAGAGAAATCTAATAATTTTTAAAAACTAGAGACAGGTGTCCTAAAGACTATGGATTCACTTGAAAAAGTTTTAAAGGAAATTTAAGATTTATATATTTACACTTATCATTTTGATTATTGGTGTTGAAAAAAAAATCCTGTATAAGATTTTTATCTTGATGGATTTTCTTGGCATGGGTTTTTCTAAGAACCCGAAGGTGCTTTCTACGTGGCCTAAAATTCTTTGCTAATAAGATGAAATAAAACTGTTTCAGAGAAGCATTTTTGGAATCATTCCAGATCTTGGTTAATTTAGATATCACGTGAGTCAATTCACTCTTGATCCCCTGTGAGGACATTGGCAAGAATCCTAATGATGTGTGAGGTGTCTTCCTGCTTCCTGCCCCAAAGGGCCAGTTAGGTTAAGGCAGTAACTTCTGCTTCACTCTCATAGTTTGCTATACAATGTCCTCCCTGGGATTTCTGGTAGCTTTCTACCTCTTACTTGTGCTACTTTACCAACAGAGAGGAAGGTTAGCTGGGATTGAAGCAACTTGGTGTTCTCAGTGGTCTTCTAGGTTACTAGCAGAGTTTGAACAGCAAGTTGAGCTGTTGAGTATTACTTCCTTGTAG
Organism: Taxidea taxus jeffersonii; assembly: GCA_003697995.1. Taxonomy (NCBI): domain Eukaryota; kingdom Metazoa; phylum Chordata; class Mammalia; order Carnivora; family Mustelidae; genus Taxidea; species Taxidea taxus. The sequence goes on from RCUC01120528.1 coordinate 18,640, forward strand.
TCCAAATTAATAGGGCTAAGTATGACACATTCTGTGTCGGTAGATAGGGCTAACTTTCTTTTTGTCTGACATATGATGGATGTCACCAGGTCTGCTTCTCTTTTGATTCTGTCTTTTGTAAAATGTATTTTGCTACTGTGTTTTGGGTTCATGCAAGTTTAGAAATATGAGCTAATGGTTGAAGAGATGAGTAAGGAATCACACACAGATGTACTCAGACATTTATAAGCATAAAACACACATACATATGTGTTGGTGGAGTATACTTTAAATGAATGATTGAAAGATCAGGCTTCAAATGAGGTATTCAGTGTAATTGTCAATATAAGTGTCAAATCCATGTTAGACTCAAATTCAGACAATTGACTATGACTGGCTACAAACCGCTGATGCTTTTAAGAAACCTCTCGGAAGAAAAGCCAGAGAAAATAAGGACATAATCAACTGGGAACTGGAAAGATTGATGTCTCTCATATCATAGCCAAAGGCTTTGCCAAGAATCTAAGTACATCTAATGGAAAATAAGATTACAAGAGGAATAGTATTTCAGTATTTTATGAAATTGGTATATTCCATGTGTTTGTTGCATATTTAGATATTTTACTGGTATGCTAAAGACATGTGTAGGAAAAGACCTTAATAGAAAACTCCCATGGAGTAATTTATAGGTATGGAATTTATGCAGTGGTGTCATAAAGTATATCTTTTTCTGAGTTAATGCCAATTAAATTAATTGTGATTTCTAGACTATCTGTAGATATAGCAAAGAGTTGGCTCAAAGAACTCTTTGCCATTTTGTGTTGTTCACTCCCTCAATCTAAACCTGCCCTCCGTCTAGGATTTGAAGAGAAAAAAAAAATCATTTTATATTCCCCCTCTTTTTATTCAAAAAGGAGCTTTGAAATTACCCAGTCTGTAAAACTATATCCCAAAAATGTGCATTAGTCTGTCTTATAGGCATTAATACTAGTTGCCTAACTTAGGCCTTTCTCTGTTCTGTTTCCCAAACTCAAATTCAAGAAAACACAAACATACAGAGAGAGAGAGAAAAGTCCCTCTAATAACTATTTTTAAGAAGAAAATAGAAACAAATATCTTCCTGCAGAAAATATATTCAAACTATTTACATAGACAAATATCACACGAAAAAAACCACCCTCTGACATTTAGACCTTTGATGATAATCTGCTTAGGCAGAAGCTGTGAGCGGCTGAGCCAATAGTTATTCTCAAGGCTCTGTTAAGACCACATCCCTGAGGGATTTTTCTCGGATACGATGTCAGGGATCTATGCAAAATGTTTTATTTTGTAAGAAAATTTTATCTATAGACATTGGAATTCTCACTATTCAGCGCAAATAACCAGACTATCCTATGTCTCCTTATTTGAGACCAGTACAAAAAATGAGAAGCACTTCCACTCCTCATTTTAATTAGGGAGAAAAAGAGCCATTGGCAATGGTCATCATCACTGTGTAGGATAGACATTATCTTGACAGGAGATCCTAGAAACAGAGCAGTTAAGAGAGAAGGAAATGAGAATCTGTAACATTTTTGGACTGCTTCAGAACACGGGAAATCGTGCACACTACTTAGCACGGTATCCTGAGTCTTAGCACACATCACTATCTGATGAATCTCTTTTAATTATTTCTGTTTTATGAACAGTGATAGAGTATCTTTTCCAAAGCAAGAAAATGTGATATTAACTGTCTAGTCTGCTTATGAATAGTGGACTTCTATTTCAAGGATGTGACAATGAATAACAATAGAGAGTTGCTTTATCTCAATATTTTGCCCATTTTCTTTTTTTACTTACTTACTTAATTGAATGATTATTGCCCATTTTCTTTCCTCTTTCCTGATACTTGTCTCCCAGACTGAAGGCTTGGGACTATGGCAAAAGAAATGAAATTTCAGGGCTTTTCCAGGCTATTCTAGAAAAACATTATGGATGAAAACTATTATTTTTGCAGAGAATTGGTGTCTACTGTTTTGTTTTTAAGAAGGAAGAAATATGGGGCAGCAATTCTCCTTTGAAATGCACTTCCAGGAAAGAATTAGTAAGCAGGATGCCTCAGTACAATAGGAACACTTGGGATGACTCAGCAGAAATGGACCCTTGCTCCCCTCCTGCCTCTGGTGTCTGTAATACACATGGGTCCTTTCCATCATTTCTGCATGGAAGCCACAGCAGGCCAGGCACTGACTGCAGAGTCAACGAGGGCACATTTTGGGGTCCCTCATTCTTGGGAGAGCCATTTAATGGGATGGAAATTATGCTTCAGATTTTCAGCTGTACTTTTTCACTTCAAAGGAAATTCCTGAATTAAGCTATTCCCCATAGCTTTTTAAGAAAAAAAAAAAAGTGACTTTCTTCATTCCTCTTGGCAATGCCTAAAAATATAGCAAGAGAAATTCTAGACTCCTTGATTTTATGCAGATGATCTAAACCAGATGATCATATAATCCTTCCGTGGAAGCAGTAGGTATATATAGCCCCCCGAGGCCTGAGTGCTCCAGAGCTCTAAGATACATGTCCCACAGAGGGGTGTGTGTGTTCGAGAAGGATGGGGTGCTCTGGGGGCAGCCAATACTACCCAATGAAACAGGGCCAGTTAGAAGCGGATTGGCCAGCTAAAAACTCTGATTAAAACACAAAACTGGGACGCCTGGGTGGCTCAGTTGGTTAAGCAGCTGCCTTCGGCTCAGGTCATGATCCCAGCGTCCTGGGATAGAGTAGCACATCGGGTTCCTTGCTCAGCAGGGAGCCTCCTTCTCCCTCTGCCTCTGCCTGCTGCTCTCTCTGCCTGTGCTCACTCTGTCAAATAAATAAATAAAATCTTAAAAACAAAAACAAAAACACAAAACTACTCAGAGAGCTTTCTCAATACTCTTTTGTCCCACTGGAGGCTCCAATTTCCCAAGCAGAGGGATGACTTAGATAAGTAAGATTAGAACTGTCATTAGCCAGAATCTTTTCATGTGTAATGCCTTTCTGTCTATTTATAACGTCTCCAGCATTTTAAGTTCCATGTTAATCTTGTTATTGTATTTTCTAGGTACTTGGTCTTGTATTTTCTATGATCCTGTACTGCCAGATTGGGAGCAAATGAATCTGTGGTTTTGTCCAGCTATCCTCCATCGGGCCCCTTGAACATTTTGCTTTGGTTCTGTAACTTTAAATATACAAGTGCCGTACACTAGGAGCAGCTGTTTGATTCAAATATCTCATTGAACTAGATCACAGCTATCATCCAGACATATTGAATATATTTAAGATGTGAGTGACACAAAGAAAATGATATGAATGTGATTTTTACTCAAAATAAAAGTGACCTTGTGTATGCTGGTGAATTTCCTTGTCTCATCCTTGTGTTCAGGTCCTACTATGCTTAGAATATTCATCCAGAGCCCCGGGTGGATAAATTTTCATTGCTAAGTGACAGGTAGGGCCATAGTTAGTTAAAGAAGGGGATCAGGGCCTTTTCAGAAGCAACACTATCTTTTGTGTGGTGTGTCAAGCATTGGTGATAAGACTGAGTTGAGCATCTGGTTGAAAAAAATTGAGAGTGGCCCAGATGAAAGAGTCAGCATTTCTTTTCTATGTGTGCTAATGTTTACTAATGGCATCTCTGTTTTTCCTCCTGTTGAGGTGGGGGTGGGGCAAGAAGGTCTGAGTGCTGCTGCCTTTTAGCCTCTGAATCTCAGGGACCTCTTTGGATCTTCCTCTGGGACATGGATATAAGTGCTTTTATCTTGCTAGTTCTCAGGAGTATTTTTACATTTTACTTTTTATTTAGGTATAATATCCACACGAAGTGAACAAATCTTAAGGCTCCACCTCTGTAAGCTCTTTCCAGATCAAGATACAGAACATTTTCAGCACACCAGACTGTCCCTTCATTCCGATGTGCTGGAGCTGGCTCCCACCAGCTCGAGGGGGCAGACTATATGCATGACATGGGCTCAGTGACATCACATTGGTAGCCTGAAATTCACCATGGTGAGAGCATTGATACCATGGAAATGGGCAAATGCTATAAAATCAGGATTTTTTTTTGATAGTTAGTTGGTGATCATTTACCAGTATCTCATCACTCTCCGCAAATACCTCCCAAAGGTAACCACTCTTCTGATTTCTATGGCCATAGATTCATTTTGCCTATTTTTGAACTTTCAAGAAATGGGATAGTAAAGTATGTGCTCTGCCTTTTTTTGCTCAACATTTTGTTTGTGAGATTCATCTATATTATTGTATGCAACTCTAGCTGATTCTTGTAGCTCTGTAATATCCCACTGTATACTAACCTATTACAATGTATTTACCCATTCTCCTGTTGATGGGCATTGGGTTTGCTTCCAGTTTGGTGCTGGTATGAATAAAGTTGCTGTAAACATTCTTTTACATCTTTTAGTGCTTATAGGTACTGATTTCTGGATTCATATATTTAGGTTTAATAGATTCTATTCAAGACATTTTCTGACTCACACTAGAAAAGTAGGATAGACAACCTCCTCATCTGAGGAGGAGGAAGGAAAGAAAGGCAGTCGTTATCAAATGGATCAGAGTGGGGAAGGAATGGGAAATGGGCAGAAGGGATGCATACTGGGCTGGGGTAGGCAACCTGATTCTGTGCTCCCCTGTTGCTGATAAAGATAACGAACTATCCTTTTCTGAACACCTGTCACCACTTGGGAACTAAACCAGAAACTGTACTTTTATTGTCATATTTCTTCTTACCACATCCTTATGAGCTAGATATTATTTCTCCTCATTTTGCAGGTGAGAAAATAGAGATTTCTGTGAATTAGGTAGCATGCCTAGGGTAAAACCATTAGTGATTGGCAGAACTGGGATCCAAACCTTGACAGTTGCCTTCCAAACCTCTCAAACAATTGCCTACCAAATGGATCATGTTCTACTTGGCTTTCCCATATGTCTATTATCGTACTTGCCACATTGTATTTAAATCACCTATTCATATGTTTGTCTCTGTTAGTATACTGCAGCTTTTTGAGGGCATCCATTGTTTCTTGTCTTTATGTCCCTTGTATCTGTCACAGTGCTCAACATGCAATAGATGCTCAATGCATTGTACCTATAAACTAATACTTAGAGTTATCAAGAGCATGCTCTGTGCCTAAAAATAATCTAAGCACCTTGCATAGAGTAATTCATTTAATCCAGAACAACCCTCTTAGGTTAGTAGTATTGTTGGATCCACTTTGCAGGCAAGGAAACCGGAGATGAATGAGATTAACTAACTCTTCTCAGGTCATGCAGTCACCAAGTAGAGGAGTTGTGATTTAGTCGAAGTGACTGGAAACCTGGGGTCCTTTTGTCATTTGCCCAGGGTTGGGAGAAACAGATAAGGAAATGACTATCAAAGTGATTTTTGCATAGGGTCAGGGACATATTAGGACATTTTATGGTAAACCTCTTATAGTATCAGTGATATAAAGAGCTGTGTCAGGGTAAGCAGGAAAGCAAAAATCCTCTTAGCTATTTCAAACAACAGAAATACAATGCAGGGAGTTGCTGTATTAGTCAGCCAGGACTGCCCAAACAAAACACAACAGACTCATTGGCTTAAACAACGGAACAATAGAGAGACAGCGAGAGAGAACTCTCCATTATCTTCTCTCATTAAGACACTAATGCTATCAGATCAGGGCTCCATCCTCATAACCTAATTTAACGTTAATTACTTTCTTACTCCAAATAGAACCACACTGAGGGTTAGGGCCCAAACATATGAATGGAGGGGGCACAAAATTCAGCCCATACCAACTGCTTACACAGATAAAGGAAAAAATAAGCAGCCAAAGGGGAAGGCAAGGTAAACCAGAGATCACCAACACTGGGGAATCGCTACCACCCTTGGACCTGGAGGGACAGAGATGGAGGGACAGATCCCAGGATCCAGAACCACCTGGTGGAAGATGGAACCATGGCAGGGACAGCAGGAGAAGGGCTGGTTAGCAGGAGTCAGAGCCATGGAGGTGACCCAGCAGCTATTGTCACAAACAGAGAAAGGGAGAAGTGCCCTGGATTCTTCCCTTTGGCCCACTCCAATCTTTTGCCAGTACCTCCCATTGGCTGAGCTCATCTAGAAGCCAGAGAATAAGGGAGCCCGGGAAGTGTAGTTTCCTCTGATACAAAGCCAAGCTAAGAATGGCAAGGACTGGATTGAGCAGAGGGAGAAGACTGTTGCAACAACTGGACATTTAGAGAACAAGCAAAAGAGCTGAACTTTTTGATTAAAGGGTGATACAATTGTTGAAAGTATAACTGACATTTAAATTTTTCATGAGAAATTGTACAGAATTTCCTGGATTCTTTCTGTTTTGATCAACATTCAAAGCATGTTAAGGATAGGGAGGACTTCGTAGCAGTTGTTCCTTACTGGGAGCCATCTGTCCCTCAGGGACTATGTGGCAATGTCTGAAGACAGTTTGGGTTGTCACAACAGGGGGAGAAGGGGAATGTTCCTGGCATCTAGTGGGCAGGGGCCAAGGATGCTGCTAAATATCTCATAATGCACAGGAATGTTCCCCCATAACGAAGAATTACCAGACCAAACTGCCCTGAGGGCTGGGGTTAATTGAAAAAAACTGCTCTAGAGAATCACATCTGAATAACAAAATATCCTCTTTCCAGGGGACAGTAAGTTACATGTTACCATGGAAAGCAAACTGGAGAGGAGTCAGGAGTCATCCTAGACCAGGCTCTCAAATGAATAGGCTGCTGGCTTTGGGATTTTTGCAAATCACTTAACTTGAAGTTTCCTCCATTGCAATTAAGACATTTTATCTAGAAGAAGATATTTATCTGCTTGTGGTAGTTCACTAGAGTTTTAATTTTGGTCTTTGGTACTGAAGGTGATTATGAGGGGAGCTTTTATTCTCTTGTAGTATAGCAAAATTAGTTTTAAGAATAAGCTCATACTTTACCTTCATTCCTCCCAGAACAAACCACAATATTCAAAAACATTAAATTACTTAACAAATGTAAAAGAATAAAATAAAAGATAACTGTTGTCAAATGGATAATTCAATGTAGATGGAAACGTTTCTTCCAATTAAGAGAAACGTAGGAATTGTGTTCATGATGCTTAAGACTGTTCTGTTGCACTAATTTAGATACAGGTAATTATATTAGATTTTGGCAAATGCTTTCCAAATCTGTCCATTTCTCCACTTCCCTGTTACCACCATCCTGTGTGATCTTTCCTAGTCCCTCCTGAGGTAGAAACAACTAATGGTCTACTCAGCATCCTTGTTTCTTTGTCTGCCTTACTCTGGTACATCCTGATTTTGTTGGCGTACAATGACCCAAACCCTGACACAGCTCTTTGACTAAATTATTGTTTCCTGTTTCCTACTGTAGTGAATCTCCTCTTTAACACACCTAGCAAACATAGAAACTAAGAACGCACATAATTAGTGAGTGTTTCTCAGTTTTCTTTCTTTTTTTTTTTTTTTTTAAGATTTTATTTATTTATTTGTCAGAGAGAGAGGGAGAGGGAGCCAACGAGCACAGGCAGACAGAGAGGCAGGCAGAGGGAGAAGCAGACTCCCTGCCGAGCAAGGAGCCCGATGTGGGACTCGATCCCAGGACACTGGGATCATGACCTGAGCCGAAGGCAGCTGCTTAACCAACTGAGCCACCCAGGCGTCCCTGTTTCTCAGTTTTCATTGGTAGCAGGCAGATCCCATTTTTAACTATTCTTACAATAACGTAAGAGCATCTTTTAAGAAACTGAATTTACTGGACGCAATGTAGAGCTTTAAAGTAGGGTTTTATCATACTGATGAAAGAGCTACTGTCTGTCTGATGCCTGTAATCTAAATTGACCAAGAGTCACATAATTTGAATGGTGAACAGTTGAAAAAGTAACTTCTATATCCCAGAAAGGATGGACGTCTTGGGTGGTAATGCAAGCCTTTCCCAAACACCTTTCCTTAAGAGCTAGCTCTGTACTAGACAAACACAGCCAGCTGGCAAAGGTGGGGTATTGTTTCAAATTGTCTCAAGGTCTGCTTCTGGACTCTTCATTTTGTTCTATCCTTGGACTGATACCATACTGTTGAATATTATAAGGCTTGATATAAAATAAAAGAAGCTCTCTTACTTTGTTGTTCTTTTAAAATATTGTGGTTATTCTTTGGCTTTGCATTTGTAGAAATTTTAGAATCAGCTTGCCAATTTACACACACACACACACACACACACACACACACAGCCCTACTAGAATTCTTATTTAGATTGTTTTGAATTTATAACTTAGTTTGGGGAGAATTAACCTATTTATAATATTAAGTCTCCCCATCCTTGGCATGGCTATCCATTTATTTAGATTTTCTTTGATTTCTCTTAAAAATGCTTAGAATTTTTCTGCTAGAAATCATTCAATTATTTAAATTAATAAGTAATGTTAGCAAAGTTGTGGATTTAAGGCCACGGAACACAAAATTGTATCTCTGTATAACAATGATAAAAATTACACATTGGGAAACTTTTAAAAAGGTATCATTTATAAAAAAATGGTGAAATGTCAAATACCTAGGGTTAAATCTAATAAATAATTGGAAGATTTCTAACAGAAAATTCATAAAACATTATTAAAAGAAATTAATGTATATTAGAAATTATTGTGTGTTGATCTTCAATAACCTTGCTAAACTTACTAATTAATTTTAATAATTTACCTGTAGATTATTTTATTTAAGGATTTTCTATGTATACCATGTCATTGACTTGTAATACAGCTTCCTTCCTTCCTTCCTCCCTCCCTCCTTCCCTTTCCTTCTCTCTTTCTTTCTTTTTTTCTTTCTCTCTTTCTTTCTCCCTCCCTTCCTTCCCAATACTTATTCATTTTTATTCCTTTTTAAAAAAAAAAATTGTTATATTGACTAAACCTCCAGTGGGGTGTTAAGTAGAACTGATGTCTTCCATGGGTGTGCAATGTAGATACCTAGGCTTTTTACACATTCTAGAATTAGGGTATATTTCTGCTAGTTTTGTAAGTAACCCAAATTATGCTAAAATTCAGCACAGCCCTAGGGACTTATGTAAAGAAAAAAACATATTAAGCTTATTCTTGATTAGTTGGTTCATAAAGTTCGAAAGAACAAACTTTTCAAAGAACAAAATTCCTTCCATTTGGAGGAAGAATTTGGATGGAGGAAAATAGAAACTAACAACATTGGACTAGGGACAAGGGCCAGCTCCCCAGACATCTATTTTTCCCCAAGGAAGATGGTAATGGGCATTGGACTAGAGAGAAACACATGGTCCTAAACACATTTATATTTTATGTTAGCAGCACCCACATTTGTCATTACATGAGCATTCAACCAATTGGAAAGCAGTCTGAATAGGACCATGACTTCCAAGTAAAAAGAATCTGGGTTTAAATTCCAGCTCCACCACTGTGTAACCACAGGAAAGTTGCTTCATCCCTTTGAAGCTCAGGTTCTCACCTGTAAACCAGGGATTCATACTTACTAGGATCACCGTGAAGAGGAAATGAGGTAATACATATGTGCCATCAGTTATATAAAAAATGTATGAGAAATATTAGTTTTCTGCCCCCCCCTTTTTTGGTTTGAATTCTTTCTGTTGTGTTGTGTATTATTTCTGACATAAACTGTATTCTTTTATCTTGGCCTTCCTCTCTTTCCTGTCTCAACACCACCCCTAAATATCCACACTGTTCAGTCACATAGGACCCTTGAGGAGGAAGTGATTGAGTGGAAAGCAGAAAAATCTGTCTTGCTTCTAGCTTTTGTATTCAAAAGCTTAACATTTTAAGACAGATGGGTTATATTCATGAGCCTCTTGGCCTTCAGATGTGTTTTGTATTTCTTCAGTGTTTAAAATGTTTTTAATAGCTCCTAGCAGTTAAAAGTTGGGACAGTTACTCTAAAACTCTGGAAGATCTGCCACAGCTGGGTCTGCAACTTCACAAGGAGGAATTTGCTAGAACACTACAGTGCCTATTGAGATGGGCTGCTCAAGCTTCACTTTGGGATAGCCCACGTGGACATGCTCCTTTCATCTACATACCCTGTCAGTTGTCGTAAGCAGTCAAGTTTTTGTGTCCTACCTGGGGCATTTTATGTATTTGGAGCACAGGCAAGTATTTAGGAGAAGCAAGGGAGAGAGATTAGGGCACTGTTGACCCCTCACCATCTTAGAAGAGGTGTCTCCCAGACCCAAACTGTAGGCAAGAGACAGTGAGAGGAGAAATCTGTGAGTGTGACCGTGTGTGACTCTGTGTGTATGTGTGTGCATGAACCTAAGTAAGACTTGGCTAAGCACCTAGGGAGGGTTTGCTGCTGAGAAGGAATGGCCACATGGTGGCCATTATGTAGTAGACATAAATGTTCCAAACAGTCTCACAACCAATTTTGGCACCAAATTAATGGAAAAAATCTTGTCTTGTCCTCTACTTCAGGTACGGACTTGTCTCTGAAATGGCCATGAGAATTGAAACGAGGTCTTTCTCATGGTGTTCTGTGTGCAGTTCTGGGGCCTGGTGAGCAATCATCAGATGGGCTCCTCCAACACCCCCATGATATTCTGGCACTGAGGCTTCCAGAAACATGCTTAGATTAAGTTTCTATCTCTATATACTCACCAAATATCCTTCTATACTCCTCCCCACAGCGGGCACCTAGAGTTTAGTTACATTTTGTATACTCATTTCTATGACTTGAGAGGATTGACTTCTAGTCTTCTTAAACTCTGCCCCCAGGTCACCACAACTTTCTTGAAATCTTGTCTTATAGCTTCCACAATCCTACTGTCTGCTCTTTCTCCCTCACTCTGTCTTATCTGCTTCCAACTCCCTCATCATCCCTCCAACGGACACAGTCAGATGCTCACACATCAGTTGCTCTTTCTGTGTCTGTTCTATATTCTATTACTTATCCTCTTTCTTCTGGATACCCCTTTCATTTGGGAGTTTCTCGGACTTCTAGTCTTAGTCTTCTTTTAATTCCACTTTCTCTTTCTTGCTGATGGTAACTATTTCCAAATTCCTAGCAGACTCCCAGGACTTCAGGATCCATTGCCAGCATCAGGATTGCTCTCCTAAACCCCTGAGTTGAATTTTTTAGGTGCAAACGGAGATGGTTTAGACAAATCTGCTTCTCCTGCTGCCTTTTTGATTTTTGTTATAAGGATTAACAAATACTTAGTCATCTAAGCCAGATACCTTGGAGTCATCTTCAACACCTCTTCTTTATCTACTATATCTAGCTGGTCACTCCTTCTTGTTTACCCCTCTACTGTACCTTCTCTCTTCCTCATCCTTGCTCATGGCCCAGCCTCAGGTCATTTGCATTTCTTTTTAGGCTCATTGCAATAATCTTTTGATGGCTTTTTTTTTCTACCTTTATTTTCTCTTCAAATCTATTCCCCATGATGCCACAGGAATATTTCCAAAATGCAGATGTTACCATGTTGCATTACTCTCTCCCAACTTTAGAATTAACTACAAAGCTCTTTGTAAGAACTAATTCCACCTTTTCCTGCTCATCTCCAGACACTCTTCGAAGGATAAGCACTTCACAAACGTTCAACCTTCTGTTTTTCTGTTATCCCTTTATATCTTTGCCATATTGCTCTTTATGACTAAAATGGCCTTGATACTTATTTGGTTGGATTCTTTCAAAGTCTGGCTCAAATGTGACCTCCTCAATAAAGGTTTTATGGGTCCATTGGGACTGAATTAATTTTTCCATTTATCTGCATTTTCCCATAGTACATTATACTTAAATATCACTTATTCTAATGTATTGTAGCTAATTTTTGGTTGCCTCCATTTTATTATGAGCTCCTTGAGTATTCCTGAGGTCTTGAATTCTATTTGTCCTCCAGGCCCTGGCACGGTACTTAGGATATATTAGAGGCTCAAGTATATGTTGTTGTCATTAATATCACCTGGTCCATTTGAAGAGAGATATCCATCCTTACTTCATAAAAACCTTTCATTGAATGTCAATATTTTTATTAACATTATAATAACAATAGCTAATGCATATAATGCTTATTATATATCAGGTGTTGCTCCAAGGAATTCACATATATTAACTCATTCAATTCTCACAATGACTCCATTGTTAAAATTATTATCCTTGTTTTACAAACAGAGAGGTTAGGTAAGTTGCCAGAAATTAATGGAGTCAAGCTTCAGACTCAGCCACCCTGGCTCCACAGCTTACATTTTGAAACCACAACACCATAGTGTATCTCTTGGGGAAAAAGCGGATTTGTTTAAGGAACAGAATTTTAGATTTTTTTTTTCCAGGGTAGCTGAATCATTAAGGGTAATAGTTGAACATTAGCGTATGTTGACATATTGCCTTAAGTCCAAATGAATTGGTCTCCTCCCCACCCTCATACTGTGTGTACACCTCCATCAGAACCTCTATCACACTATATTTCAGGGCTTTGTTTCCATGTCTGCCTCTTTAATCCAGCTTAGAACAATTTGAGGCAAAAACTGTATATTTTTAAACTTAATGTCCTAACCACACAAAGCATGGTACCTGACGATACTTGCTCCACCAATGTTTGTTGAATGAAAGAATAAGAAATAGTGCTTGCATTTTTAAAGACATTTTTAAAGACATCCCTAAATGAGAGCTAACAAGTCCTATGACTTACAACCAGTCCACTTGTCTCCAAGAAATATCTGCAAATTAGAATATCCTGTCCTTTTTAACAAGAGGAGTTTGTTAACTACGACTTTGTTCTCCTCTGTCTATGGGTGATGATTAAGACCTATAGAATCTGGGATCAGATTTGTCTGGATGTCTTTACAAGACTGCTAAGAAATTAAACAAGGCAATGCATGCAAAATATTCTTCACATACAGTACAGTTAGTACTCAATAGGTGTTAGCAGCTGTAATAACATCAGTATTATAAGAATAAATAGACTTGGCATTGGTATTTAAATATTCACTTATCAAGTTTTGGTTTTGATTATGAAGCTTCTTCGCACTTCAAAGAAAGCTCCAGACCATCAAAGAATTTATCTTCAAAGATCTGAATTTTTGAAATGGATTTTGACACTAGCTCCCCCATAGGATGATAAATCTTCTAAGAATCTTCTCACTGCTCTCCAGCAATCATGTTGAGCAGTGAAACCAAAAAGACAGGGAAGGGAGACGGGGCCAGGAACTGAGCTGCATGGAATGACAGTAAATGAAAAGGGATGTAACCCAGGAATCATGGTGGTGTTGAACAGCATGCATCAAGCCGAGCAGAGAGACAACTCTGTTGGCGTTCCCCACAAGGTGAGAGCCTAATAAGTCATGTCTACTTAACGTAATCTGAGCATCAATTGTGGCAGAGCCAAGAGTAATAACTTACCCAGCCGAACACAACATTGCACCTGGATCGCGCTATCTCCAAGAGCAATTTGCAATGCTATTTCTAGTGAGTCCAATAGAACATGTTGTTCTCTGCGGGAATTATGATTTTGGAAAACAGGTTAGGGTTCATGGCAGATTTTGAGATGGAAATAGTCAAGAATGTCATAAACAAGCAAGAAATCATTAATAAGTTCATAACTGGAAGCCATAGTCACTGGCAATTGGACTTCTTTTTTTAATAACCCCAAAAATGCTTAATATAGAAACAGGCAAGTCAAGAAAACTCAGCCCAGTAAGTACTCAGGAATAAAACGAGAATCAAATGTGTATAATGAGCACTAGGATATGGTGAGGACTTGTTGACTCGGGAAAAGCAGAGTCTCACGGGTCTGGAAGCTGGAGCCCGGGGTTGTAAGTCAGGCCGTGGGCCTGGCTCTCTGCGATGCTGGCTAAACTCCCAATACCTTTTTTATCCTTGTTAATTATCCCTCAGTGGCTTAAAATTCTGGACTTTGGAAAGCACTTTCCAAAGATCTAAAGATCTAAAAATCCTTAGATAGAAACAGCAAATTTCTGATGGAAGAACCAACTTTCTTTCCTGGGAAGCATCCAGCCATAAAGAGTCTAAAAATATCTTGGACGGCATATATTTGAGAAATTTAAAGCAGAAATTCTATTTTCCCTACTACCTAAATTATTCTTATATGCAATTATCCTATATCTTTACGGTTAAGTGGTAGCAGTAATGTGTATCTGGTGAGACAACTGAGAAACTTACATTTTTCACTTCATGGGAGCAGGGAAAAAAAAGGAATGGTACTGGGATTGTGAGACTTAAAGTCTCCAAAGAAAAACGACTATTCCAATGAGCTTTTCTGAGATGGCCAGATTAAATTATAATGTTGGATTATCTATTGTGAAGAAAAAAAAGTATTGATAACATTGGGAAGGGCATCAACATTTATTTGGTAGATCCTAGCTCTTTGTCAACCTTGAGGCTAGACACCCCAATTCAGTGTCTCAATACCAATGCCTGGGTCCCATTTCTAGAGGTATTCATTCATTCATTCATTCATTTCTAGAGGTATTTATTTATTTATTTATTTATTTATTTTCTAGATTGTTAATTGACTGGTTGTTACAATGTGCACCTGCAGTTAAGAACCATACCCTCAAAGGAGTCCAGAGAGAACTGGTTCTTGCTCTCCAGTAGCTCTTTCTCCGGTCCTGTTGAATTCCATACATTTTCTTAGGCATGTTCCCTCAGAGAACCTGCATGCCCCTTACCATACATAACAAGATCACCTTGGAACACATCAAGTAATTAGCTATTTTCCACTCTCAAGCCTGGGTACAAACATAAATTCAACCTCCGGACTTCCGTGGGTTCCATCTTGGCCCTAAATTCAGAGTGGAATTTAAGGCAGTGCTGCCTTTCTAGAGACTCACTCTCAATTTATAGCCATTATCTCCCCAGGGTTCTGTAGCATGCCTGATATTTAACAGTCTTGTATTGAAAGCAGCCAACATTGTTCTTTTCTTCCATTGTCTAATGTGGATTGGTTGTCTTTTCTTTAGACTGGAATCTTCACTTCAGATGTGCCTGTGGAGTAAGGTCCAGTGGCCAACGCCATGGAACCTCGGTCATTTGGCTTAGGACGGTCTAGAGGTGCACACCTTTCCTGAGATTCAAACTGTACCTCTGCACCCTACCCCAGGTCTTACCACCCATGTGCCTTTGCTGAGGTCTGAGTGGTCCAAAGATCTGTGGGGTGGCCCACATATATAGTCCCGCCTCTATGAAGTTAATGGCCTGTCAACAGAACGGCCAGGAGCAGCAATCACCTGCCAAGATCGGGTTACAGCAGTTACATTCCAATCACACAGCAGTAAAAACCCTCTTGGCTTGCTATGCTCTATGTGACACTTTATGCACCACTGGGGGGAGGAGGGATGGTCCTCCGTCCCCATGCATTCAAGTCCGTGGTCCCCGAATCCAAGCCCTGTGAGAATCCTCTTGACAGGTTTCTTCGGTCTATCATTCTACTCCCAGTGTTCAAAGTATGTACACCAAATGCTGTACTTGAGATAATGCTCTCCAAACTATAAAATCCTACCACAGAGTGAGCTACCCAAGAGATATACCAGCTTCCCAAGGGGAAAAAGAAGAAATTAAGCCAGGCAGGCCCATTTTATGGCAGGCTTCGGCTTATTGTCAGATGAATCTTTCTATATTCCCTGGGGGAGAGAAGACCACGGGATAGAGAAAACTGGGGGGAAAATTATTTATTTATATATTTATTTATTTAGACAGAGGAAGAGACATGAGTGGGGGGGAGGGACAGGGAGAGGAAGAGAGAGAATCTCAAGCTGACTCCCCAATGAGCATGACACCCAGTGCGGGCTTGATCCCAGGGCCTGAGATCATGACCTGAGTTGAAACCAAGAGTCGGACACCTAACCAACTGAGGCACCCAGGCGCCCCTGGGGAAAATGTTTTTAAAAGGATAATAATACCAGCTTATAGACTGATACAATGTTGAATGAAATATGGTCATAAATGAGATATTTATTGGATAGTAGATTTCAGGTTTTCTGCTTCAAATCACACCCAACTAAGAATTTTCACTAAGACTTATTTTTAAAGAATTATTTGGCATTAATTATACACTTGGAGTAAATTGGAACAAGGCAAATAATTATGGAAATCTCTTTACAAGAATGGGTTTGGCTTTGATTTTCTATCCTTTTTGCTTTGTTTCAAATTTTATAATTTAAAGCATTTAAAACATACAGACAAGACATGCATTGTTCTGTGTCCTATGAATGAATGCATTGCTTGATTCAGATCTGTCCCATACAAAAAAGAAGAGATACAAATCATACAGACACAGCTTAAGTCTTATTTTCCTCTGCCTCACACAACCTCTCTCCTTACCTCCCCAGAAAAAAATATGTTCTTAGAAGTTAATGTTTAAAATTCTTATGTATTTCTTATTCTTTTTTTTAAACATTTTTTTAAAACAGATTTTATTTATTTATTTGACAGACAGAGATCACAAGTAGGCAGAGAGGCTGGCAGAGAGAGAGAGGAGGAAGTAGGCTCCCTGCTAAGCAGAGAGCCCCGTGCAGGGCTCGATCCCAGGACCCTGAGATCATGACCTGAGCCGAAGGCAGAGGCTTTAACCCTCTGCACCACCCAGGCACCAGGTATTTCTTATTCTTAAAATAACCATGTAACTTGAGTTTTACAATTTTATTTACTTTTTATTTTTATTTAGTTCTTTAAAGACTTTATGTTTTTGGACACACAGAGAGAGAGAGCAAGTGAGAACAAGCAGGGGGAAGGGCAGAAGGAGAAGCAGACTCCCTGCTAAACAGGGAGCCCATCCCAGGGTCCTGGGATCATGACCCGAGCCGAAGGCAGACACTTAACGGACTGAGCCAGCCACCCAGGTGCCACTTAAGTTTTAAACTTTAGAGGAATGATGTCAACCTGCCCACAACTTTTTGTAACTGACTGAAAAAAAAAAAAAGTTAAACATTGGGATACTGAGACTTATTCAAAGGCAATGAATTCATTCTATGAGATGCTGCATTCTGTGACCTCAGTTTATTCACCTATCGAGAAACAGCTCATTCATTTCTACTGCTTCGGAATTATCAACAGCCTCTACTCAGCAACCATGTGCACACTCACCTCTCCTTACAACACAAATACTACAGTTTCTCCAGCAATGATGCCAGGAATGGCGCTGGGGGCACACACAGAAATGCCCATTTCCAAACTGACAAACTGCTTTCCAAAATAATCATCTCATTAATTGTCACACCAACCAATATTGGTTGTGTGTTTTGGCTGTTGCATCATTGGCTCTTTGGAATTTTATTCTTTCATTTGTTTGAGTTTTCTGAGGCTTCAAATGCAGCTGTGTCTCTCCAAGATGGTTTGTGTTTGCTTCTACTAGTTGCCTGGAGATACAACCCAGCTGAGTGGTTTGAGGTTTATCGGTTTTTGTTAGGTATCCCACATTAGCTAGGCCCAAGGCTTTTCCTCTGTCCTTGTCCATGCAGCCATCAAAGTAGAAGCTCAAGGTCTCCAGGACCTACCTAGCCAAATTGCCCAGGACGAAAGCTGGCTGTGGTACACAGTGCCATGCAGAATACTAGCATTCCATCATTTTTGGCTCCTTTGTGTTATTTTTTTCTTGCCAGCTTAGCAAAACATTCAAAATTATTTTTAATATTTATTATCTTAGAAATGTAATACTTTAATTCAAAGTATCTACTCTGTAATGTGCCCAAAACAGAGATCACAGTTAGGTCTTCGATCAACCTGTAATTTGTTCTCTGTGTGTAGAAAGTAGAGAGGTACATTTTTCCTTCCCAAATGAATAGCCAGTTGTACCTGCACCATTTAATAATTAAACCATTCTTTCCCCATTGACTTGTAATGTACTTCTGTCACATGCCAAATTCTGTATATATATAAAAAATGTGGATATGTTCCTAAGCATTCTTTTCCATTCATTTAATTTTCTTATCTAACTTGGTACAGTCTCATTCTGATTTAATTACTGAATGTTTGTAAGAATAGTAAAATGTGAAACCTTCCTTTTAAAATCATTTCATTGAAATTGTTCTATTTTTAGGTTTTAATTATACTGGATGATTTATAGAATGAAATTGACAATTACAACAAAAGAAAATCATTAGGCTATTGATTGATCTTGCATTTAACTTACAGATTATTTTGGAAAGACTTGCTATCTTTATGATATGAAATCTTTCCATCCCTCTCTCTCTCAACCCATTTTATATCTTTCAATGAAATTCACCAAGAAGACATAATGATTCAAAATATGTTGGCACCTAAATAACAGTGAAAAATTCAGTAGAACTTTAAAAAGAAATAGATAACCCCCCTCAAAATTGCATACTTTAAGACATCTTTTTCAGTAATTAACAGAAAAAGCTACAAAAAAGTTTATAGAAAACTCAGGTACATTATTACTTATCTTGCTTTAATTGACCTTACAACATCACACCCAACAACTGCAAAATACACATTATTTTCCAGAACACATGGAACATCAGCCAAAATAGACCATATGATATATAGTAAATATTAATAAATTTTAGAAGACTAAAATCATACTGTAAGATCTGTCACCACAGTGAAAATCAACTAGAAATCAATAACAGCAAAAGTCCTAGAAAATTCCCAGGGGCACCTGGTGGCTCAGTTGTTAAGCCTCTGCCTTCAGCTCAGGTCATAATCCCAGGGTCCTGGGATGGAGCCCTGCATCAGGCTTCCTGCTCAGCGGGAAGTCTGCTTCTCCATCTCCTCCTCCCCCTGCTTGTGTTCCCTCTCTCACTGTCTCTCTCTCTGTCAAATAAATAAATAAGATCTTAAAAAAAAAATTCCCAAATGTCTGGACATTAAGCAACATGCTCTAAATGACTCATAATTTTAAAAAAAAGATAAAATTAGCAAATGTTTTGAACTAAATGAAAATAAAAATATGACATATCAAAATCAGAGGGGTGCAGCCATAGCAATGTTTTTTGTTTTTGTATTGTTTTTTGTTTTTTTTTTTAAGATTTATTTGTTTGTTTATTTGACAGAGAAACACAGCAAGAGAGGGAACACAAGCAGGGGGAATGGGAGAGGGAGAAGCAGGCTTCTCGCCAAGTAAGAAGCCCGATGCGGGGCTCCCTCCCAGGACCCTGGGATCATGACCTGAGCCAAAGGCAGACACTTAATGACTGAGCCTCCCAGGCGCCCCCATAGCAATGTTTTGAGGGATCTTTCATTTTCAAGAAGGTGTAAAAAGAGAGTAAATTAAATTCAAAATGTAGAAAGCAAAGAAATACTAAGATAAAAGAAAAAAAAACAAAATAAAACCCAAATGTTTAATCTCTGAAATCAACAAAGTGAGAAGTAGCTTCTTTGAAAATATTAATAAAATGAATAACTCCACCCCCAGCAGTATTGATCAAGACAAAGTAGAGGCAAAGAAATTTTTTCCAATATGAAGAATGAAAAAGAAAATACTATTACTGATCCTTCAGTCATTAAAAGTATAATATCCTATGGACAACCTGATGCTGATAAATTTGAGAACTCCATTTAAAAGGATAAATTCTTTGGGAATCACAACTAATCAAAACTACATAAAAAGAAATAAAACATAAATTATTAGAACTAATAAGTAAATTTAGCAAGGCTGCTGGATACAACATCAATGAAAAATTGTTTTTCTATATACTAGCAACAAGCAAGTAGAAAATGAAATGAACTATACCTTTTGTAGTAACATCAAAAAACATTAAACCCATAGATTAAATCTAATGAAAGATGTGTAAAAATACTATGAGGAAAGTTACAAAACAGTTTTGTGAGAAATTAAGCAAGTCTTAAATACATAGTGGGATACACCATTTACTGAATATATCCCTTTGTTTACCACGAAAAAAAGAACAACATTGTAATATGTCCGCTTTTTCCCATTTGATCTATAGATAAAAGCAATCTCAGTCAGATTCTCAGCCCTTTTTTAATGGAAATTGGTGAGTTGGGTCTAAATTCTGGTGGAGATGTAGTATCTAGAAGAGCCAAGACAACGCTCATAGAAAAACAAAGCCACATGACTCTTAGATAGTAAGACTTACTATAATAATACAGTAATTAATACAGTGTGGTACTGGCACGAGGACACGCAAATAAACTCAAGACCTAGCGTAGAGGCCAAGAACATACCCATTTATATGAAGTCACCCAATTCGCGGTGACATTCCATCGCATTTCAGTGAGTGAACAGATGCTGCGTTAGTGGAGGTCTGTCAGGAGATAGAAACCACACAACTAATTTGAGCAAAGAGAATATAATGTAAAGCGTTGTTCATGGAGTAAAATGTTATGAACAACTAAGAGGGCAACAGAGAGCCTAAGTGTAACAACTACAGAAAGCAAACGCAGCTACCATCCCTCAAGTTGAAGGATCAATGAGAAAAGCTTGAAAAGTTAAAGGAAGGGTTTGTGGGGCTGATTCTCAGCGGCTGCTTGTGTTTACAAGCTTTGGAGGCCACCTGTGTGATGGGTCCGAGGTCTCAGAAAAAAGAGTGCTGCTGCTGCAGAAGGACAGAACGTTCTTCTGCCTCAACAGGGGTAAAATATTGGCGGGTGTCACACTCAGAGACCACCAGCCACCAACGCCCTTGGGAAGAAAAACAACAAACTAACAAACAGGAAAAATAAGTTTTTCTTCTCCTCCAGGGAGAAGCCTCTTTCTAGTAACTTCTACTGGTAGTGTTTAACCACAAGCCAGCTGGCAAAACAGAAAAGGGCTTTGCAAAGTCTCAGCCCCAGCATCACAAAACAGCATACAGGTAGGTGGGTTTGGAGGGAAGAGCAGTAACTAATAAAAAAACTGGCACATGTAATGTTTGTAAGAAATGGTATTGGAATAACTATATTTCCATGTGATAAAAAGTTAACTTTAATCACTATTTTAAACCATATATACAATTAATTCAAATGGACCGTTGACCTAAATGTGAGAAAAATCAAACTTTTAGAAGACACCAGGCTATTCTGACAGCCCTGAGATAGGCAAAGATTTCTTCAACAGTCACAAAAGCCATTAACCTCAAAAGAAATAACTGATGAAATATACTTCCACAAATGATAAACTTTTGTTTATAAAAAAAACCATCGTTCAAAGCGTGAAAAGGTAAACCACAGGCTAGGAAAAAATATTCAAAATAGACATATGATGGAACAAAAACAATGCAATTATAAAAAGGACAGAATGAGAGATAAGAAAGAGTCACTGGTCTATAGAAATCATAGATTTCACCAGTCAGGTATTGTCGGTTCCTCCAGTTCTGGGAATAGGAACACCCTTTGATTATACTTTAATTCAAAAGACTTCTATCTAATATATATAAAGAAGAGTCATTAAGAACAAGATAGATACAAAAATAGACAAAGACTTGAGAGGCAATCCACAAGAAAGACCATCAAAATATGCTATAAATATATGCATCAGTAATTATCAAAGAAACTCGGTGAAAATACCACAATTTACCCCCTAGGATTGCTAACTTAACGACCAACATTAATAAGCTTTGGTGAGGATGTTGAAGCTCTCTTACACTGATGCGAAGTAAAAATTGGAAAAATCATTTAGAAAAACTAACAGTTCTGAGAAAAGCTAAACATAAGAATTCTCTATTACACAAAGATTTCACTCCTATTACCTAGCAGATACAAATCTTATGTGTACCAAGCAACATATGCAAGAATGCTCATAGTAACCTTCTCGATAATAGTAAAATAGTAAAAAACTGAAAAGAGGTCAGGGATGGTCTCTTATTTGTCTGAGTATTTAAAACATCTTGTAGAGGAGGTAACAAATCACTGGTATTAAAGAAATTGGGTAAGTATTTTGGAATATGAGAATGGAAGAGAGACATTGGGAAGACCATCCTATTGGGAAACAAAGACAAATAAAGCCCTCTATCCCTAGAGCATATTGTGTTTTTATTCCTTCCCTTTGCTACCATACATCAAAGCGCTATTCAGCTACTTTGAGATTGCAGTCCTTTTGTCTTTGTCCTTTATGGTTTGTTTTCTTCATTTATGTTAATCACGTCTTCTTCAGCCCTGTCTCCTCTCTATGTCCTATCCTTGCGTTCCCTTGTAAAAAAATAAATCAATAAAACAAGACAAAACACATCCTGGGACGCTAAAGTACTTTTTTCCTCTTTTAAGTATATAAAATGTATATTTCCTAAAATACAAAGTTACATTGTTAGCCAAGTATATATGAACAATGATATCTAGAAACCACAATTTTGAATGAAAGTCTTTTTTTGGGATATGATATTCTTGCTGAATTGCGTAGATAGAATCTATGTGCTACCACGATGAGCAATTATATTTCAAGCATAGTCATTTTAGAACTGCTTAGAATTACTTCTAAAACTAAGTTACAGGTCAAGTAAAAATTTCCACAAACTGCTCTATCATGGTTCATTTATTACCATCCTCTAGGAACTTGACCTTTTGAAAGAGGATAAAAGGCTCAGGAAATAAGAATAATTCCATTTATTCCTTTAGTAATCTTATCAGTGAGTAGCGTCAGATGAAAAGAAAAGCTAGTGTTTTTAAAAATGGAAACATTATGCTCTGACTCACAAAGGAAATCCAAGACTACGGGCACCATCTTGGACATAACTCTGAAATTATGAAGAAATATGCTTCTTTTGTTCTCTCTTACCTTCTTTTTCAGGATCTTTCCCAGGGCCCTCTTGTCCACTACTCCTCTGACCTTCTTCTTACCCTCTAGCCGCACATTTGGAGTCTACATCTGGGGTTTCAACTTTATGTGTCTGTTTTGCTTTTAACTGGCTGCTATTTTTTAAAAAATCTTTTAAGGTGTTAGAAAATAAAGCTGAAAGTCCCACAAAATGGAATGAAGACTTGGTTGAAACCCAAACAGATGAATGTCTGGGATTTTCAGCACCAGGCTAGGATAAAGAGAGGTGTTTTGGGAGCAAGAGGACAATGCTCACATTGCTTAACTGATATGTGAAATTATATAAAATTTAAGTTTCAGTGTTCATGAATAAAATTTTGTTGGAACACAACCGCATTCATTTATGATTTATCTACAGCTGAGTTTTTGCAAAAGGGCAGGTCTGAGTAGGTCCAAGAGAGACCATTTGACACACAAAGGCTAAAATAATCTTTCATTTTACAAATTGATCTTTTACAGGAAAAAATTGCAATTCCTGGTGTAGAGCATAAAATGAAAAAATAAGCTAGAACATAGGCTACTAAATTTACAACACTCTTTCTAGACCAAAGAAGACTTTTCAATCCAGCTAAAAAATTTTGAGTAAGGCTCAGGTTCAGTACATCTTAATGTCTGAAAACTAATCTGAGATTATATTTTCATGACTTTTCTTTTTGGAAGTGTAGAATTTCTAGTAATATCTTCTCCTTTCAGATCTAATTTACATGAAAAACTTACAGTAATTTCATTGAAAAGTAATTTTCTTTTATTTTAATGAGGTTCAGTAAGGATTTACAGTGACAGATGAAGGCTATAAAGATGAATGAAAAATTGGCCCTGCCCTGGAGGAGCTGACAGTTAAGTAGAGAAAGTAGAGAAAGCACGTAAATACTGGCTGATACTTTTCCCCCAAATTTTACTGAGAAATAAAGACATACATCACCTTATAAGTTTAAGGTGTATAGCATAGTGACTTAATTTATATATATTGTGAAATCATTGCCACAATAAGTTTAGTTAACATTCATCATCTCACAGATATAATAAGGAGAAAGGAAAAAAAATACTCCTTGTGATATAAATTCTTAGGATCTATTACTCTCTTAAAAACTTTTCTGTATATCATATAACAGTGTTACCTACAGTGATTGTGTTTTACATGACCTCCCTAGTATTTGTTATTTTGTAACTGAAGGTTTGTACATTTTGACCACCTTCTTCCAATTTCCTCTTCCCCCATCTCACGTCTCTGGTAACCACTGATCCGATCTTTTTTGCTATGAATTTTTTTTAATTCCATATATGAGTGAGATCAAATAGTACTTGTCTTTCTCTGCCTGATTTATTTTGCTTAGCATAATGCCTTCAAGGTCCATCCATAGCATCACAAATTATAGAATTTCCTTACTTTTTGTGGCTGTATAATAGTCCAATGTCCAACACATATATATATATCACAAATTTTTATCCATTTATTGTCAGTGTATCCTTAAATTGTTTCCATATCTTGACTCTTGTAAATAATGCTACTATAAACATGGGATTGCAGGTAATTTTTTGAGTTAATGTTTTCATTTTATGGTATAATCCTACAAGTGGGATTGCTGGATCATGTGGTAGTTCTATTTCTTTTTTTTTTTTTTTTCTTTTTTTTAGAGTGGAGAAGGGGCAGAGGGAGAGAAAATCTTAAGCAGGTTTCATACCAGTGCAGAGCCCAACCTGGGGCGCAATCTCATAACCCTGAGATCCTGACCTGAGCCAAAATCAAGAGTCAGACATTTAACCAATTGAGCCACGCAGAGGCCCCTCTTATTTTTTTAGAAAAGTCCATCCTTTTTCCATAGTGGCTATACCAGTTGGCTTATAATTTAATAGTATAAGTGTTCTAATATAGGTAAGAAATTATGTAGAAGTTTTCCCCTTCCAGTCCATCTTTCACCTGGTTTTCAGAATGAGCTCATTAATAATGCAAATATGATCATACTTCATACTTTCTTGCTTTAAATTCCTCAATTACTACCCTCCTATTTTCAGGATGAACTCCAAACTCTGAATATGACATTCTAGGTCCCTGATGATCCAGTCTTCACCTAACTCTGCCAGCTCGTCCCTAGCGGTTTCCTCCTTTCCAAATATTTTTCCTGAATGTCGTGCCTTGTAATTCCCCAGAAACTCCACAGTCCCTTGATTGTAAGCCATTGTCCTTCTTTCCTGTTATTTTTCTCTGCCTAGAACAGATCTTCACCTGCCTGCCAAGAGAGGATTCTCTCTTACCAATTAAAGCAGTCCACATCCCAGTCTCAGTAGTGGGTTCAGAGCGGGGCAAATAGCCAAGCCAGTCCCATGAAAGATGAATCTCGCGTTCCTGATGGAGCTGGTAGGCAAAAGGTGCACTTGTTCTGTGGGCATTGCTAAGCTTTGTAGAACAGAAGTCAAAACTCTCTCTGACTTCTTAATTATACACACTATTCTTCAGCCAGTTTAAGTTGGATTTCTTTGACTTGAAGCCAAAAGAATTCTCATAGAGTTGGGCTCACAAAAAGTTAACACATAAAGCAGATAGGGAAGAACAAGTATGAGTTTTCATGGTAGAATAAGCAGAAAGGCAGTTTTTACATAGGTTGGAACATATATGTATTTCCTTCGCAGAGTGAAAAAAAACTTAAGAGCTATTTTCATGAGGTTCCTGCATCCCTGCTTAGAAAGGAGAATTATTATATGCTTGGATTTTACAATTCTATGGATGTTTATCTCTTAAAAAAAAAGTAAAGCTTTGATTAATGAATCTGATGATTTTGTAGGAATCTATATTACCAGGGGAAGGTCTATTACTTTAGCCTCTTGTGATATCTCTGGCTGGTTGGCTTCCAGATATAGTGCTATGAAAGCAAAAAGTACACACACACACACACACACACACACACACACACACAGGCAAAAAAATACAGTTGAAACTGCCCAGGTCTAAAACTCTAACAAACAAAATTTTCATGAGAATTATCAATACTCAACAGTAAGTATATTTCTGTATTATATCCCATTCCATATTTTAAATTAATTTCATAAAGAATAAATAGAAATAGAGAAAACTAAAGCCTGATTGAATCCCCAAATTGGAAAAAAATATTTTGTTTATTGTACTTTTAAGATGATTAGTCTTATTTTTTTAAAAGATTTTATTTATTGGGACGTCTGGGTGGCTCAGTGGGTTAGGCTGCTGCCTTTGGCTCAGGTCATGATCCCAGGGTCCTGGGATCGAGTCCCGCATGGGCTCCTTGCTTGGCAGGAAGCCTGCTTCTCTCTCTGCCTCTGCCTGCCTCTCTGCCTGCTTGTGTGCTCTCTCTCTCTCTCTCCCTTCTCTCTGACAAATTAAAAAAAAAAAATTAAAAAAAAAAAGATTTTATTTATTTATTTGACAAACCGAGATCACAAGTAGGCAGAGAGAGAGATGGAAGTAGGCTCCCCATCGAGCCAGAAAGCCTGATGTGGGGCTCAATCCTAGGACCCTGGGATCATGACTTGAACCAAAGGCAGAGGCTTTAACCCACTGAGCCACCCAGGCACCCCAAGATAATTAATCTTCTGAAAGTTGTTGACCCAAGGGACACTGTCACATTTGCAGCCGCAAAATTTGTTAGCAAAGTACTTTTTGGCAAGTAAATGTGTTCTTGTGTAATCTTTAAGATAGAATTATATAATGTTAAAACTAAAGATGTGTCAGCAAGGGGGAATAATGGGCAAAGGGTTTTATTGATATTTCAGTTGTGCTATTTTTCTCAAATTACTTAGGCTTTGAACATTCAATAGCCCTTTCCTGTCAGCTCCAATACTGTCCATGGCTCCCTGTTACTTGGAGATGGAGTCCAAACTCAGCCTTTGGAGAGTGTCCCCCCACCACCTCTGTACCCAGTGATTCAGGGCCAACTGAGATAGTTTTCTGGAAATCCCTTCCTCTTTTTCTTTGCTACTGAAATTTTCCCTACCTAGTATACCCTTTTTGCTCTTATAGTCTACTAAAAATTCTACATAAGTGTCAAAATTAACTTTTTTTTTTTACTAAAGAAAAATATACTTCACTGGATTTTCCTCATTTTCATAATTCAGTGATACTCCTGGGGGAAAAACATAAAAACCAGTCCTTTCATACTTTACATCCATTGTTAATGCAAAAAAAAAAAAAATTAAAAACCTTTTCTACCACCTTGAGATGAGTTGTATCTTTATGTTTTACTTTCCATTTTCTTCCATTATTTCATATTTGTTATACTTTTTATGAACATATAATATGTTATTAGCCCCAGGGGTACAGGTCTGTGAATCACCAGGTTTACACATTTCACAGAACTCACCATAGCACATACCCTCTGCAATGTCCATAATCCCACCACCCTCTCCCTACCCCTCTCCCCCAGAACCCTCAGTTTGTTTTGTGACATTAAGAGTCTCTTATGGTTTGTCTCCCTCCTGATCCCATCTTGTTTCATTTATTCTTTTCCTACCCCCCAAACCCTCACATTGTACTCCATTTTCCATTACCTCATATCAGGGAGATCATATGATAGTTGTCTTTCTCCAATTGACCTATTTCGCTAAGCCTAATACCCTCTAGTTCCATACATGTTGTCACAAATGGCAAGATTTCATTTCTTTTGATGGCTGCATAGTATTCCATTGTATATATATACCACTTCTTCTTTATCCATTCATCTGTTGATGGACATCTAGGTTCTTTCCATAACTTGGCTATTGTGGACATTGCTGCTATAAACATTCGGGTGCAAGTGCCCCTTCCGATCACTACGTTTGTATCTTTAGGGTAAATACCCAGTACTGTGATTGATGGGTCACAGGGTAGCTCTATTTTCAACTTTTTGAGGAACCTCCATGCTGTTTTCCAGAGTGGTTGCACCAGTTTGCATTCCCACCAATAGTGCAGGAGGGTTCCCCTTTCTCCACATCCTTGCCAGCATCTGTCATTTCCTGACTTGTTCATTTTAGCCATTCTGACTGGTATGAGGTGGTATCTCATTGTGGTTTTGATTTGTATTTCCCTGATGCCCAGTGATGTGGAGCACTTTTCATGCGTCTGTTGGCCATCTGGATGTCTTCTTTGCAGAAATGTCTGTTCATGTCCTCTGCCCATTTCTTGATTGGATTATTTGTTCTTTGGGTGTTGAGTTTGCTAAGCTCTTTATAGATTTTGGATCCCAGCCCTTTATCTGATATGTTATTTACAAATATCTTCTCCCATTCTGTCAGTTGTCTTTTGGTTTTGTTCACTGTTTCCTTTGCTGTGCAAAAGCTTTTGATCTTGATGAAGTCCCAATAGTTCATGTTTGCCCTTGCTTCCCTTGCCTTTGGCGATGTTCCTAGGAAGAAGTTGCTGTGGCTGAGGTCGAAGAGGTTGCTGCCTGTGTTCTCCTCAAGGATTTTGATGGATTCCTTTCTCACACTGAGGTCCTTCATCCATATTGAGTCTATTTTCATGTGTGGTGTGAGGAAATGGTCCAGTTTCATTTTTCTGCATGTGGCTGTCCAATTTTCCCAACACCATTTGTTGAAGAGGCTGTCTTTTTTCCATTGGGTATTCTTTCCTGCCTTGTCGAAGATTAGTTGACCATAGAGTTGAGGGTCTATTTCTGGGCTCTCTATTCTGTTCCATTGATCTATGTGTCTGTTTTTGTGCCAGTACCATACTGTCTTGATGATGACAACTTTGTAGTAGAGCTTGAAGTCGGGAATTGTGATGCCACCAACTTTGGCTTTCTTTTTCAATATTCCTCTGGCTATTCGAAGTCTTTTCTGGTTCCATATAAATTCTAGGATTCTTTGTTCCATTTCTTTGAAAAAAAAATGGATGGGATTTTGATAAGGATTGCATTAAATGTGTAGACTGCTTTAGGTAACATAGACATTTTCACAATATTTGTTCTTCCAATCCATGAGCATGGAACATTTTTCCATTTCTTTGTGTCTTCCTCAATTTCTTTCATGAGTACTTTATAGTTTTCTGATTATAGGTTCTTTGCCTCTTTGGTTAGGTTTATTCCCAAGTATCTTATGGTTTTGGGTGCAATTGTAAATGGGATTGACTCCTTAATTTCTCTTTCTTCTGTCTTGTTGTTGGTGTAAAGAAATGCAACTGATTTCTGTGCATTGATTTTATATCCTGACACTTTACTGAATTCCTGTACAAGTTCTAGTAGATTCGGAGGGGAGTCTTTTGGGTTTTCCACATATAGTATCATATCATCTGCAAAGAGTGAGAGTTTGACTTCTTCTTTGCCGATTTGGATGCCTTTAATTTCTCTTTGTTGTCTGATTGCTGAGACTAGGACTTCTAGTACTATGTTGAATAGCAGTGGTGATAATGGACATCCCTGCCGTGTTCCTGACCTTAACGGAAAAGCTCTCAGTTTTTCTCCATTGAGAATGATATTTGCGGGGGGGGGTTTCATAGATGGCTTTGAAAATATTGAGGCATGTGCCCTCTATCCCTACACTTTGAAGAGTTTTGATCAGGAAGGGATGCTGTACTTTGTCAAATGCTTTTAAAGCATCTATCGAGAGTATCATATGGTTCCTGTTCTTTCTTTTATTAATGTATTGTATCACATTGATTGGAATAAATCCAGCCCTGGAATAAATCCCACTTGGTTGTGGTGAATAATCCTTTTAATGTACTGTTGGATCCTATTGGCTAGTATTTTGGTGAGAATTTTCGCATCTGTGTTCATCAAGGATATTGGTCTATAATTCTCTTTTTTGTTGGGATCCTTGTCTGGTTTTGGGATCAAGGTGATGCTTGCCTCATAAAATGAGTTTGGAAGTTTTCCTTCCATTTCTATTTTTTGGAACAGTCTCAGGAGAAGAGGAATTAATTCTTCTTTAAATGTTTGGTAAAATTCCCCTGGGAAGCCATCTGGCCCTGGGCTTTTGTTTGTTTGGAGATTTTTGATGACTGTTTCAATCTCCTTACTGGTTATGGGTCTGTTCAGGTTTTCTATTTCTTCCTGGTTCAGTTGTGGTCATTTATATGTCTCTAGGAACGCATCCATTTCTTCCAGATTGTCAAATTTGTTGGTGTAGAGTTGCTCATAATATGTTCTTATAGTTGTTTGTATTTCTTTGGTGTTGGTTGTGATCTCTCCTCTTTCATTCATGATTTTATTTATTTGGGTCCTTTCTCTTTTCTTTTTGATAAGTCTGGCCAGGGGTTTATCAATCTTATTCATTCTTTCAAAGAACCAGCTCCTAGTTTCATTGATTTGTTCTATTGTTTTTTTTGGTTTCTATTTCATTGATTTATGCTTTGATCTTTATTATTTCTCTTCTCCTACTGGGTTTCTTTGTTGTTCTTTCTCCAGCTCCTTTAGGTGTAGAGTTAGATTGTGTATTTGAGACCTTTCTTGTTTCTTGAGAAAGGCTTGTATCGCTATATATTTTCCTCTCAGGACTGCCTTTGCTGTGTCCCACAGATTTTGAACCACTGTGTTTTCATTATCATTTGTTTCTATGTATTTTTTCAATTCTTCTTTAATTTCCTGGTTGACCCATTCATTCTTTAGAAGGATGCTGTTGAGTCTCCATGTATTTGTGCTCTTTCCAAATTTCCTCTTGTGATTGAGTTCTAGCTTCAGAGCATTGTGGTCTGAAAATATGCAGGGAATGATCCCAATCTTTTGATACTGGTTGAGACCTGATTTATGACCCAGGATGTGATATATTCTGGAGAATGTTCCATGGGCACTAAAGAAGAATGTGTATTCTGTTGCTTTGGGATGGAATGTTCTGAATATATCTGTGATGTCCATCTCGTCCAGTGTGTCACTTAAGGCCCTTATTTCCTTGTTGATCTTTTGCTTGGATGATCTGTCCATTTCAGTGAGGGGAGTGTTAAAGTCTCCTACTATTATTATATTATTGTCGATGTGTTTCTTTGATTTTGTTATTAATTGGTTTATACAGTTGGCTGCTCCCATGTTAGTGACATAGATATTTAAAATTCTTAGATCTTCTTGTTGGACAGCCCCTTCAAGTATGATATACTGTCCTTCCTCATCTCTTATCATAGTCTTTGGCTTAAAATCTAATTGATCTGATATAAGGATTGCCACCCCAGCTTTCTTTTGATGCCCATTAGCATGGTAAATTGTTTTCCACCCCCTCACTTTCAATCTGGAGGTGTCTTTGGATCTAAAATGAGTTTCTTATAGACAGCATATTGATGGGTCTTGTTTTTTTATCCATTCTGATTCCTGTGTCTTTTGCTTAGGGCATTTAGCCCATTTACATTCAGGGTAACTATTGAGAGATATGAATTTAGTGCCATTGCATTGCCTATAAGGTGACTGTTACTGTATATTGTCTTTGTTCCTTTCTGATCAACTACTTTTATGGTCTCTCTTAGAGGACCCCTTTCAATATTTCCTGTAGACCTGGTTTGGTGTTTGCAAGTTCTTTCTGTTTTTGTTTGTCCTGGAAGCTTTTTATCTCTCCTTCTGTTTTTGTTGATAACCTAGCTGGTTATAGTAGTCTTGGCTGCATGTTTTTCTCATTTAGTGCTCTGAATATATCATGCCAGTTCTTTCTGGCCTGCCAGGTCTCTGTGGATAAGTACGCTGCCAATCTAATATTTTTACCATTGCATGTTACTGACTTCTTGTCCCAGACTGCTATCAGGATTTTCTCTTTGCCACTAAGACTTGTAAATTTTACTATTAGATGATGGAGTGTGGACCTATTCTTATTGAATTTGAGGAGGATTTTCTGCACCTCCTGGATTTTGATGCTTGTTCCCTTTGCCATATTAGGGAAATTCTCTAGAATAATTCTCTCCAATATGCCTTCTGCTCCCCTCTCTCTTTCTTCTTCTTCTGGATTCCCAATTATTCTAATGTTGTTTTGTCTTATGATATCACTTATCTCTCAAATTCTCCCCTCGTGGTCCAGTAGTTGCTTGTCTCTCTTTTGCTCAGCTTCTTTATTCTCTGTCATTTGGTCTTCTATATCACTAATTTTCTCTTCTGCCTCATTTATCCTAGCAGTAGGAGCCTCCATTTTTGATTGCACCTCATTAATAGCTTTTCTTATTTCAACTTGGTTAGATTTTAGTTCTTTTATTTTTCCAGAAAAGGCTTTTATTTCTCCAGACAGGGTTTCTCTAATATCTTTCATGCCTTTTTCGAGCCTGGCTAGCACCTTGAGAATCGTCATTCTGAACTCTAGATCTGACATATTACCAATGTCCGTATTGATTAGGTCCCTAGTCTTCAGTACTGCCTCTTGTTCTTTTTTTTGTGGTGAGTTTTTTGCCTTGTCATTTTATCCAGATAAGAATATATGGAGAGCGAATAAAATACTAAAAGGGTGGCAAAGACCCCAGGAAAATGTGCTTTAATCAAATCAGAAGAGACCCCAAATCATGGGCAGGACAAAGAGGGTACAAAGAAGTTCAGAAAAAAAAATTAAAAAAAGAAAACAAATAAAGAAAAAATATAAAAAAGAGAAAAAATATATATATATTAGACTGGTGACTAGAACAGGGTCACCCATTTAATTTTGGGAGTATTTTGGTCCCTTAGAAGAAACTACCTCCCAAAATTTTAAAGAATGAAAGACATATATAAGCATAAACACAATGAAGGGATGGAATATGAGTATAAAGATGAAAAACTTTTTTTTAATTTCTAAAAATGGAGTTTATAAGATAAGTTGGTTGGGAGAATAAAGAAAAAGAAAGTGGAGAGAATTCACTCAGGCTGGAGACTAGAACAAGCTTGGTGCTAGATTTAGGGTGTATTTTGATCTATTAGAAGTTGTACCCCAAATTTTTAGAAGCAAAAACCCTATGTGTATACAAAAAATAAAGATAGATACAATGAAGGATAAAATATGACTATAATAATGAAGGTTCAAAAAAGTTTTTTTTATGAAAGGTATTGTTAAGATAAACTAGTTAAAAAATGTTAAAAGAGGAAAGGGTAAAAGTAAAAAAAAAATTAGCAGAAGAAAAAAATTAAATTAAAATAAATTAATTAGCTTTGCAAGACTAAAGAATCCTGGGGAGGAAGCCATGAATTCCATGCTTTGCTTTCTCCTGCTCTGGAATTCTGCTGTTCTTGGTAAGTGAACTTGGTCTTGGCTGGATTTCTTGTTGATCTTCTGGCAGAGGGGCCTGTTGTAGTGATTCTCAAGTGTCTTTGCCCCAGGCAGAATTGCACTATCCTTGCCAGGGGCCAGGCTAAGTAATCCACTCGAGTTCGCTTTCAGGAGCTTTTGTTCCCTGAATGCTTTCTGTAGAGTTCCAGAGGACAGGAATGAAAATGGAGGCCTCCCAATATCTAGCCCAGAGGAGCTGAGAGCTCAGGGCCCCACTCCTCAGTGCACCTCAGAGAAAAGCACACAATCACTCCTGTCTCCCTGCCCTCCGGCTGCACCCTGAGCTCACCCAGCCTGTGACCAAGCGTCTCTGTCTCTGGCACACAGCTCCACCTGGAGTCTCCACTCCCCGCAGATCTCTGAGGTCTTCTGGGTGGGGGGGGGGAAATCTCCCCAGATCTTGTGGGGTCCCTGCTCACAGAGCAGTTTCCTGTACCACGGATGATGGTTAAAGGTACCCCAAGGTGAGAGCTCACTCCTCGGCTCCGTCTCTGTAGCTGGCTTCCACACTCTAATACCTGTGAGCTCTGCAACCCTCAGACACCCCCGGTCCTTCTGTGACCCCTTGGGACCTGAGGCCATGCTATCCCCACGTGGGCTCCACCCCGGTTTAGCCTCTGGAGCCATGTCCCTCAGTGGAGCAGACTTTTTAAAAGTCAGGATTTTGTGCTCCATTGCTCTGCCGCTTGCTGGGAGCCAGCCCTTCCCCCTGTGGTCTATCTTCCCGATGCTTTGGGTTCACTACTCTGCCAATCTTACCTTTCAGAAAGTGATCAATTTTGTTTCTAAAATTGTTGCTCTTCTCTTTAATCTTCTGTTGGAACTGTAGGTGTTCAGAATGGTTTGATAAGCTATCTAGCTGATCTCCTGCTGCTTGATATCATCTCAGCCTGCTACTTCTCCACCATCTTGACTCCTCCCC
This sequence comes from Taxidea taxus jeffersonii, assembly GCA_003697995.1. Lineage (NCBI taxonomy): Eukaryota > Metazoa > Chordata > Mammalia > Carnivora > Mustelidae > Taxidea > Taxidea taxus. The sequence continues at coordinate 52,421 of RCUC01120528.1, forward strand.
TCAAAATTAACGTTTTGGGGTTAAATAAGTGGTTATGTATCCTTACTGGGGCATTTGCAAAATCAAGAAAAATAGCAAAGAGGAAGTAAAAGTTACTACAATTCCATTATCCAGAGTGAACTAGTTCAAACATTTTCATGCCTTTGCCTCCAGTCTTTGATTTTACATCTACCTCACAGTCATTTTTCTCATGCTATATATATTTAATTTTGTACCCTGGGTTTTTTTTTCCTTCTAAAAATTATGTTATCAGCAATTGCCAGTATCACTTAAGGTAATTTGGAAACTTTTTTCCATTGGTTATATCATTCAATTAAGTGGGCACACCTATTGTAGAAAATGTAAGCTCTTCCTAATTTAGGGGCATCCTAATTAAAGAATCCATGAACATTTGTGGAAGCTCTGCAGTTGGATGAATCTGGGCTTGAGTTTGGGGTCTGCCTTATATAAGTTATATGATTCTGACTTTGTAGATTCATTCGTTTTTGAGCAGATATTTATGGAAAGGAAATTATGAGCTGGATATCTGGAGATGGTGAGAACATAAAAAAGTCAGTTCCTCCTTGAAGTTATAGATGAGTCTGACAATAAACAGATAAATATGCAATACTGTTGGTGACAAGGGCCATGAAACAGAGGCAAAGAGAGCAAGGAGGATACCAGCAGCTCGACGAGTGCTAGGTGGGCAGAAATACTTGGATCTTATTCATTTTATATTCTTGTGCCTAGAATAGGAGCCCAGTGAATTATTGTTGAATAGTTCATTTACATATCAGTGGGAACTATGTTTTAAATATAAGTAAATTACTAACAAAAGTTATTATTATCTGTCAGTAGATGGCAATGTATGAATTTTCTAGGCTTAAATTTAATATAACTTTGCAGTGAAGTTTGCCTCACTGGAAGTGCTTTTTCATTTTCCTTATAGTCTGCTTTAAGAGAAAATTAATTGCCTTTTCCAGAAAATTTGTGCCATCAAAATTGCATTGTAAAAACAGTGATTCAATGGGAAATGGGGGTTTAGCAGTTATTGTGTTCCTGGTTCACAATAAAATTATTTTGTGCCTAGATGTCAATGACATCAACTTACAAAAATCTCTCTGCCTGTTTTACAGATGCTGGCTAAAAACTATGAATTGATGGATCTAAACAGTGAAAAGCAAATCTAATTGTGTTGCTGCTTGTCCCCATCGACTCAAAAACCTTGATTTCACTATTTAGCTTGAAGCACACTTTGGAACAGTTTCAGCTAAAGAAAAAAGAGGGCAATTGGTTAATAAAAGATGAATAAAAGATGAAGCAGGTTGTTTTCTAGGTTTTGTTGTCTCTACTTTTTTCCTATTCTCTAGGTGAGGCCCTGACTCTCAGTTGTGACCCAGTTAAGAAGACAACACGAACTGGGTTCCTTAATTCACCAATCTTGACTTACCCTGTTTCTATGACTCACAAATCCACATCACAGGGAAGATGCTTGCATTATAATTTATGAGAAAGACATGGGACCGTATTTCAATAACCATCTAAACTGGAAAGAGCCCATAGCCTTAGAGACCATAGGTTTCTTGCTGGTTGTGGATGTTAGCCCCTGCTTGACAGCCCAGAGTAAAATTGCTATTTCTGCATGGCGTGTATGTGTCTCAGCTGGGAAGAGGCATTGCTTGTATTCTCTTTTATCCTCCTACGTGAACGCCTAAGCTGGGAAGCTGTCAGTCATGCACCATCAAGCTGAGAAATGTGTGTTGTGCTCTGAAAGTGAGTTCTGTCTAGTAGCAGAGGAAGTCATGTGCAGTCCCCCTCCAAACATTGGTGGGGGCCACTAAGTGGGCTGGTGCCAGAGTAAGTCATAGGAACATGGCCCAGAAGAATGGAGACTTTTTTAAACACCAGGCATACCATCTATTGGTCTGAGACAAAGGCAATAATAAAGCAAGTGTCCAGCAGTTTCCATTGTTCTGCTCCTTAAACTTGTGGTTCGTTCTGTCCTTGGACTTGATTTAATTTTAAAGATATTCTCCAAGGGGCAGCCAAATGTTATTTTAAAAATATAAATCAGATCATGTCACTTCTCCGCTTAACCTCCATCCGTCCAACACCACCAACCCCACCCTGACTCCCATGTATCTCCATTGCCTAGAATGAAATCTAAAGTCCTTCAAGGTTAGGCATGACCTAGCTCCTGTGTGCTGTCCTCCATCAGCTGTGACCCTTGGTGATTATCTTCCAGCTACTCTGCGTACTTTTCTTCTGAATCTCCAGTGCTTAGAATAGTCCCAGGACATAGCTGCTACTCAGTATGTATTTGCTGAGTGATTGATCAAATGAATGAATGAATGGATGGATGCCTTAGAACAGCTGTTATCAAATTGGCTCACATCTGAATCATCTAGAGAGCTACTAAAATTAAAGATGTCTGAAATGCATTCCTAGACTTTATGGTTTCATGTCTGCTATGGAGTAGAACATTGGTATGTTTTAAAAAAAATAAAAAAATAAAGAGCACCTCAGTTGGTTCTAATGTGTAGGTAGAGTTGAGAAGCCATGATCTGGAAGGAAAGAGCCATCATTAATAAACGATGAAAATGCCTTGCTCTAACCCCTGTGCTCTCTCCTTTTCATGCTGTCATTGCCATCCAATCCTATGTATTCTCAAAAGTAAATCTTTTCCTATTTCTTGCTATAAGATACTATTCGATATCAAATTACTGGTACATATTGGCTGTTATGACGCAATAAAGCTTGGCTCAAGTTTCTTTGCTCTGTGCTAGAATCACTAAGTTAGGTTTCTGGAAATTTCTGACATGGAAAAGGAAGGACCATCTCAAGCTGTTTCACATATTACAGCTTTGCTGATTAAAAATATCTGGGTCTCAGCCAGAGGTGTCATCGTGTTGGCTACACGACTATTGGAAACAAACCCCAGCAGCCAGGCAGATATGAAGTTCAAAGCTTATTTAGACTGGGAACACTTGTTAAAGAAAATGTCATTTGTGTTCAGAATAATGGCTTGTAACTCTTCCAGCATTATTTTTCTCCTAATCAGATTCGTCTTCTACAGAGCAAATTCCAAGGAGGAAATCTGGAAATTTTGGCCTGGTAGATACAAAGAGACCAGATGGCCGACAGGTACGGAGCTGTTTTTTGTAGTGGGGTACACTGAATGAAAAAGACAAGTCTTTTTAAGATGACAATAAATTTCCCAAATGGTCTGTGTGAAATGCTTAAAGGTTGAAGATAAAGGTTTTGGGTTACGTGGTCCTTAATATGAAAGGGGGATAAATGGAGCCAGGTGGACTGCAATTTCAGACTTAAGCAGATCTGAATTCTGTAACTGTGAACATTATAAGAGGAACTGGGTGGAGTTTGGAAGCAGTAAATTACTATAGAGTCTACCCCCAGAAGCACATACACATGCTCTCCACTTAAAATGATCCTTTTGAAGGTAAGACAGTGAGGTCTCAATTAGAAAGAACCAACCCTCAAAAGATTCTATCAACTATTGGAACTTCAAATAAATAGTTTCTTTTCTAGATAGCAGAGCATTGAAATCACAAGAATTTTCTTTCCTTGTTCCCCTCTCACACTCAAATACTAGATTCACTACAGGTCTATCCCCCACTGGCCTAAACTCTCAAACTGAAGGGGTTCTTGAAAGTGAACTTTTTCCCCCTTGATTTATTTGAATGCAAAACTTGTCCTAAATTGATATGAGGGCTCTTAAGAATCTTTATTCACATGTTTCACTGACACGATCCTATGTTTGGGTGTTTCCTCAGACTTTCCCAAGGATGCTACATGGTACTCAGTATAAGAGCCTGATTACCTTTTCAAAATTTGAAAAATCTGAATTTCAAACTACATCTGGCTTAGGTTAGAATATACCTACTCAAGCTTATCAATTTGCAAGAGTTAAAACACTCATTAGGGTTGGTGGATCAGTGATACCATACCGAGTACTTTCATTTTTATGTTGCCCAAATGTGGTGGTAGCTATGTCTGTTCTAAGAGAAACACACCTCTGAGATAGTGGGAAGAGAGAGCAGGAAGACTCACATGTCAACTGGTTCTTTTTTTTTTTTTTTAAGATTTTATGTATTTATTAGACAGAGAGAGAGATCACAAGTAGGCAGAGAGGCAGGCAGAGGGAGAGGGGGAAGCAAGCTCCCTGCTGAGCAGAGAGCCCGATGTGGGGCTTGATTCTAGGACCCTGAGATCATGACCTGAGCCGAAGGTAGAGGCTTTAACCCACTGAGCCACCTAGGTGCTCCTGTCACTTTGTTCTTAATTCAAAAAATAGAAGTCAACATCTGTTAACATACTTAAGGTTCTTTTTAGTGCTCTAGGGCCGCTAAAGGTGGGATTTAAAGTGAAGTTTTTACTTTTTAAAAATTATTATTATTCGTTTGGCAGCACTGAGAGATGATTTTGGTAAAGTTTATTTATGTAAATATCACATAGATAAAATAACCGGTGAGTGGAACTGGGTTTGAGCTGAGCTTGGGTGATAATTCTGGGCTGATATAGAACAGATTCATTTGAACTAGGTTTGTAAATTACTTTTCTATGAAGTGCTCAAAGTTGGAAAAAATGAGTTGATTGCTTTGATCTTGACTGTTGCGATGCCAGACTCCTGTTCATCTCAGGTCAAGAGGCGTCATCCCCTGTATGACTGAGGCAGAGCACTAATCCTGTGTTTCTGCTTGGCTCAATGTCGAGACATTTTACAGAGAGTAGTTTCCCAGGTAACTGATACCTAGACTCACTATCTTTCCGTTTTAGGGTCTTCTGATTAAACTAGTTCTAAAATATATCATGGATTTCCCACAGTGAAATGGATGGAATTGATCTTTTGTTGGTATCTTAAGGTAGCATCAGGAATATTTTCTTTAAAAATTCATTTTTAGGGACGCCTGGGTGGCTCGGTTGGTTGGGCGGCTGCCTTCGGCTCGGGTCATGATCCCGGCGTCCTGGGATCGAGTCCCACATCGGGCTCCTTGCTCGGCGGGGAGCCTGCTTCTCCCTCTGCCTCTGCCTGCCACTCTGTCTGCCTGTGCTCGCTCTCTCTCTCTCTCTAACTAATAAATAAATAAAATCTTAAAAAAAAATTCATTTTTATGAAGTAATGACCTCAAGAACTTTTGATATACATAGAGATGTTTGCACTTACAGTTTGAGCTCCCCCCGGTTCCCACAAGCTAGGGGATCTTCAATAAGGACATCCTAGCCATTTGTGTCCAACTCTGCTGAATCAACAGCCCCCACTCATCAAGTGACAGGATCTCAGCTCTTTCTCAACAGAAAGGTTGTCTTACTTCTCACTCACACCCTTCTGAGCTGACCTCCTGTCATTCCTCTGTCCCAGCTTCTTGCCCTTTCTCTCCTGCTGATTGCTGGGGATCTACTCATTGTCTGCACCATTCCACAGGTCTCTTGATTCATGCACCCATCAAAACCATCAGTATTTATTAGACACCAACTATTTTTCAGGCTCTTCTATGATCTTGGGCTATATCAGTAAATAAAATAAACAAAACCCCTTCTCTCCTGGAATATTCTACTGGAGGGGTCTCAAGCTTTTAATTTTTTCTCTTTGGCTAGGATCCATCTCTTGGTGTTCCTGGTAGCAGAGTTGGTAGGACTCCCAAATTTATAACCTTTCAGTGATGAGATGGAAGGACTTAAGTCCAGTCCTCATGTTCTACCCAGGACAACTGCTCTTTTTCTACACACTTGGTCCTGTTTCTGAACCTCCTTTTAAGACAATGGCAATTTTTTATTCAAGGGCGCCATGTAACTTGAAGACGTGGCCATCCCTTTCTCATTCTGTCTAATGTGGTTGGTTGCATATTCCAGTCTTGAATTAGGTAGAGCCCTTGTTCTTCCCATGACATATTTTTGCACAATGAAAATTCTGGGATTCTGCTAGATATTGGTGGTAATATCACCTAAATTCATACAAAGTATTCTGAACCTCGATTTTGTCCCTGGCATCAATGATATGCATTCAACAATAAATGTGTCTTCTACTCTCTATGTCTAATGTCCCCTTTCTTCTTTTCTAATGATCACAGGTTGATCATATTAATATCAATAGAGTGGTTAGAGGTTTAAGGATTTTCTTTTAAGAAAAGTATATGAGGTTGGAGTCCTTGCTTTAGATTATTCAGAGACTTGGTTTTTTGTTTTGTTTTTAAACTTCATTTTATTATTTTTTCTTTATTTTTAATTGAAGTAAAGTTGACATACAATATTACATTAATTACAGGTGTACGGGGGCGCCTGTGTGGCTCAGTGGGTTAAAGCCTCTGCCTTCGGCTCAGGTCATGATCTCAGGGTCCTGGGATCGAGCCCCGCATCGGGCTCTCTGCTCGGCGGGGAGCCTGCTTCCTCCTCTCTCTCTGCCTGCCTCTCTGCCTACTTGTGATCTCTGTCAAAAAAATAAATAAAATCTTTAAAAATAAATAAATAAAAATAAATCATTTAATTACAGGTGTACAACACAATGTTTTTAATCTTTCATTCTCCGCTCTTCTGGTTCTGATCCTGTTCTTGATAGGTAGCATTTTTGGCAAGCGAAGTGAGTCAAGATTTCTCCTGGTGCATTTCGAAACACTGGATCAGGAATTGAATGAGAGCACAGGAAATGAATTCCAAAGTTTTGGGGTCTTTGTCTAGGTCCTCTAGCGGGTATGATTCTGGGAGCCCCTCTGTTTTCCCTCGCTTTTATATTTAAATTTTGCATGACAAGTTCTTTTAGAACTTTCAGGTGTGACTCTTTCTAATTTCTTATTTTAACTTCAAGGATATCAGATGGTTAATATTCTTCCAAAGTATTGAAGGGAATGCTTTCCTATAAGGAGATCAAGTGGCAAATCTGGGATCTCAGGGGAGGCCTACTGATATCAAATTTTCTGTCTTTTGCATTACTCCTAACAGGGACAAAAATATGTATTCTTACATACTTTGTTGAAGTATTAGAAAAATAAAATAATTAAACATTAAAAAACTTGAAAGAAAAGTACCATTATATCCAAGATGGTGACATATTTTTTCATTCTCCACAAAGTACGCTTTGAAGGCCATGGGGATTTTTTTCACATGTTGGTTCCCCATCTTCTGTGGCATCAGAGGAAACAGGTTTAGATGGTGTAGGAAAAGTAAGTGAACAGAAATGGCCTCCCACTTTTGCCTCACAGACAACCATATATTTGCCTCACAGAACCATATTTATAAACTTTGCAAGGTCTGTTTTCATATTTGTGTAGTCCTTGGCTTTTATTTTCCAGAGTCTGATGCAAAGAAGCGCAGGGAGAGAAGGGGCAAATCGCTGGAGAGGTGGGAGCAAGGGCAAATGTTGTGAAGACAAACTGCTCAAGAAAAAATTTGAAGCTCGATTATGTAGGCTCACGAGGTTTATATCATTTCGACATGCTTGGAATAAGTATCTAAATTGAACCAGAGCTAGAAATCGTTTGATGTTCATCCATCACTAAATTTAACCCGTTTTTTTGCATTATGCCTGTTGCTATGTTTCTTTACCAGTACTTCGTGTTCTTGGGGACAGTTTCTCATCTTTAGAATTTCTTCTCCTGTGGTTAGGAAAACAAATGTCGCTCTGTTGTATGAAGAGGTTGGTGGAATTTAAGGCCTGTGATTGTGACAGACCAGGGCATGAGAGCCCTTGAAAGAGCATCGCCCTCTTCTCATCTGCACTACAAAAGCATCTCAGTCCATTCATTAAGGAGACTCCCTCAAAATGCAGTTTCTTAAAATGTGACACGTTAGGTTGCATTCAGCATGATGGCATTAAACACAGAAATGCGTATTGGTGGAAAAACCAGAATGACCGTGAACCGGCTCCTCTTATTTTGGTTAAGTTTACAAACGAGTCAAATGTCTACACCACAGCTTCAGCTGAGACTGCAATGCTCTAACCATTCTCAAAACACATCTTGTTCAGGAAGCATCTGAGCATGGACTTGAGGACAGGATCCTGTGGAATATGTTTACTATACCCTCCCCAAATCAGACCTCAGGCAGATGTTTGCATCCTGTCCTCTGAAATTTTTTGCTTTCTGTGGTTTGCCCTAGAACCTTGACCTTCAGGCAAGGCTGTGAGATCTCTTCCATCTGACCTGTTCTCCCTTGCAGGTGGAATGATGGAGGGTGGGGAGGCATTGTTTTAAATAATTCAGTGGTGTTTCATGTGGTTAATTATTGTTGTCCCTGACTGTTTCTTCTAATATATTTTCATTAAGATTTTATTGTAGCCTGAGGCTAGTTAAAACCCAGGAGACACTTTTATAAACCCACACGCCTTCTCTTCCAGTTCTCCATCTGTACTCACTAACTGGTTCACTGGGGGTCACTTGCAGAACTGCAAAAGATAAAGATTCTAAGGACAGCTGGCTTTGTTTTTAGTGGAATAGGAACTAAACTTTGATCAATGAAACAACCATAAAAGAAAAAAAACACATAAGAGGTTCTTTTGTTAACTAGCTGTTTCACTGAGGAGATACAAGCAAAATCATGCTGAAATTCTATTTTCTAACATAGGAAACTATAAGGAGGGGGACTTTGACCCATGGAAATTAGAAAATCTTTTCTCTCTATCTCTTAGATTTCCCACACTGGTCAGGTTCATCTGACACATGCAAATTGATTGTCTCAATCGTAAAGCAATGGAGGGAACTTGAAAGAAACAGAGCAGGTGAGCTGAAGGCTGACTCAGAAAGAAAAGATACTGGAAGAGCCCTGTATTTAAGGTCCAGAAACTTTCTGATCTGAAGGCCTGGTGTCACGTGGTCCCTCTTTCCAAACTCCGGACTCCTTTTCTACCTCTGCACCATCACCCCTTCTCCTAGAGCCCAGTTTCAGCATTGGAACCTGCTGTGATGTCTCCACTCTGGATGTGATTGCCCTGACCAGTGAGCACCCGATCTGATTTCTTTTCTTAAAACTCCTCCCCTGAAACCTACGTGTCCAAAAGATTTTCGTAGTGGTTTGGTTCTTTTTTTCTTTCTCTGTTAATCATAATGTTCAGAATTTTTAATACCAGTAGCTTCACACAGACTGAGAATTTACACTTGATCCTCTTCTTTTTTTTTTTTTTTAAGATTTTATTTATTTATTTATTTGACAGAGAGAGATCACAAGTAGACAGAGAGGCAGGTGGGGGGGGGGGGCGGGGAGCAGGCTCCCTCCTGAGCAGAGAGCTGGATGTGGTGCTCCATCCCAGGACCCTGAGACCATGACCTGAGCCCAAGGCAGAGGCTTAACCCACTGAGCCACCCAGGCGCCACTAGCCTTGATCCTCTTTAGGACAATCACCAGACGGTTCAGCTGTCTGGAATGACTCAGAAAGAAGAGCAATGAGCTAGTTGCCATGGAGGGACTCTGTCCATCCGAAGCCACTCTCTTCTACCTGCTGGCTGGGTGGTGGGGCATGGGGCTGCCTGCACAGTCCTAGAAGTCTTTCAAGACCTTGCCACAATATTTGGCCCTCGTTGCCCCTGGGAAGAAATGGACTCACTCTGAAATGGTTTCATTAAGTGGGTGACCTGTGTTCTTGGTCCCTCTCTGTTCAAGCATTCATTTTAGAAGTTGTGAGAACTGATCCTGATTATCTCTTTACATCCATTCCTTCCTATGGAGTTCATGATGTTCTCCTTAACCACTTAGGTTTAATGGGAGGCTTCACTGTGATTCATCAATGAACTATGTATTTACTGAGTGCTAACAAATATTTTATTTGTAATACAGAGAATTACAACAGGTGCAATGGGGAAGGGAAGAAGCGACTCCAAAGTGGACATGTACCTTGGCCCTTCCTGCTCTTACAAAGTTTACCATCTAATTGAAAAGCCAGATTACTAGAATTTGCTAAAAACTGAACAGGTTGGAGAAGGGAGGGCAGCTCACTCGGGTGGGCAGGATCCAGAAGTTCTTTATGAAGGAGTCTAGAACTGAAACTAGGCATTGAGGAATGTGGAGGGTTCCACCAAGAGGAGAGATGTTTGTGAGAGTGGATTTGTTAGGCCTGGCTTCTGTGTCAACGTGCCTTTTCCTGTATGCTTCTACTTTGTTTATTTTTTTTAAAGATTTTATTTACTTATTTGACAGAGAGACACAGCGAGAGAAGGAATACAAGCAGCAGGGGTGGCAGAGGGAGAAGCAGGCTTCCCGCTGAGCAAGGAGCCCGGTGTGGGCTCCATCCCAGGACCCTGGGATCATGACCTGAGCCAAAGGCAGCTGCTTAAGGACTGAGCCAGCCAAGCACCCCAATATGCTTCTACCTTAAATCCATTCATCCGTCCATTGCATTATTGTAGGTTGACTTTGATCCTAGGTTTCAAGAGATTTAAAAAAATACATTTTCTTTCACTCTTTTTGATAAACACCAATGAAGAGAATTGATGAAAATAATAAATAATGGAATTGTAGCTCCTAGCTGTCTTGTATAACAATTGAAACGAGGACTCTGGAATTTGTGCTGTCTTAACTTCTTTGTATTTAAAAAAGGAGCAACATGTTTTCATTACAGAGATTTTGGAAAGCACAGAACATTTACAACGAGAAGGCCTATAATTTCTTCAGAGACATGAATGGGAACATTTTGGTAGATGGCTGGAAGGGTGGCCATACACATTTGGGCCAGTTATGCCTTCCAGGGCTGCGGGGACGGACTTTCAAGGGGGACATGGATGTCAGCAGAGCTCCCGGAACTTGTGAGGCTGTGGCCCTGATGCCTGTCATTGGGACATATCCCGCAAACTCATGGAGCCTAACCCTTGTCACTGATTAATGTCAAAATAATTTGTGTATAATAAGTAATTATCTCAAATATATTTTAAAACAGTTTGCAGTATTTTATTTTTTTAATATATCACCCTTGGAAACAAATTTCCTTCTACTTGACATTTGGGTGTTTTCAAATTATCAATTTAAATTAATGTCCTAATGACTATTCTTGAAGGATATAGATGTGAATTTTATTGTAATTTGTTGTTTCTTAGGTTAAATTCCTAGAATGAGACTTGATGAGAAAACAGTCTGAGCACCGAATAAAGTTCTTCTTGGATTATAACATACTCCCAAAAAGCACACAAATCATAAATGTACAGCTTGTCAAAGCAGTACCTAGAAAAACTATGTATTGCCAGAAACCCACAACTTGCCCTTGTGCTTCTCTTTGGTCGTGACCCTCCAAGGGCGACTACCACCTAGACTTCTAAGACCTTAGGCTATTCTGCCAACTTTTGTACTTTGCATAAATGAAATCGTACAGTGTTCGTCATTTCTGAGGTTCACTCATATCATGACATGTAGTTGAGGACTGTTTATTCTATTACTGATAGAATTCCATCTCAGAACGATGCCACAATTTATCCATTCTATTTATTGGAAAACATTTGAATGGTTTCTGGATTCTGACCTCTGAAAATAGCACTGCTAGGACCATTTTAGGGCCAGACTTTCCATCCCCATAAGCAGGAATTTCTGTTAGGCATAGGTGTAGGTGGGAAGTGGTTGAGTGTAGGAAATGCAGTATTCAGCTTCAGAAGACTGCCTAACCTTTTGTTCAAGTAGTTTTATTTATTTACCTTCCCCCTCGCAGTGTGAGAGTTCTGGGCATTCCACATCATTGTGATACTTGTATTGTCAGTTTGAGCCATACTGCATTGTAGTTTTAATTCACATTGGTTTTCTGATGGTTAACATAAGCATTTTTTCATACATTTACAAGTTACTGGCCATTCAGAAGTCCTCTTTTGTGAACCTATCTATTCAAGTCCTTTGCCCATTTTTTAAAAATTTAATTTTATCAGTGTTCCAAGATTCATTGTTTATGCACTATACCCAGTGCTCTATGCAATACATGCCCTCCTTAATACCCACCACCAGGCTCACCCAACCTCCTACCCCCTCCCCTCCAAAATCCTCAGTTTGTTTCTCAGAGTCACAGTCTCTCATGATTCATCTCCCCCCTGATTTCCCCCAACTCACTTTTCCTTTCCTTCTCCTAATGTCCTCCATGGTATTCCTTATGCTCCCCAAGTAAGTGAAACTATATGACAATTGACTTTCTCTGCTTATTTCACTCAGCATAATCTCCTCCAGTCCCGTCCATGTTGATACAAAAGTTGGATATTCATCCTTTTTGATGGAGGCATAATACTCCATAGTATATATGGACCATATCTTCTTTATCCATTGGTCTGTTGAAGGGCATCTCAGCTCTTTCCACAGTTTGGCTATTTGGTCATTGCTGCTATGAACATTGGGATGCATATGGCCCTTCTTTTCACTGCATCTGTATCTTTGGGGTGAATACCCAGTAGTCCTTTGCCCATTTTTTAACAAGTTGTCTTTATCCTCTTGGTTTGTAGAAGGAAACTAAACATTTTGTTTAAAGATCCTCTTTAAGACTTTAGGGATAGGCACAAATATTTACTCGGTTGAGCACTAAGGAGAAGAAGAGATAATCCCTGGAATTCACATATGCATGAACAGTATCTGTTGTGTGAAGAGAACCAAAAGGATTTATTTTAGATATGCAAGCATATTTTAATTCTAATACAAAATTTTTAAAATGGTGCTTTCTATAAAATTTCTCATGTTTCAGAGTGTGTGAACCAGGGTGCAAAACCAGTGATGTTTATCTGGACATTTTATTTAGAAACATTTTTTAAAAAATCAAATTGTGTGAATGCTCCATTCTGGCAATAGGAACATAAAATGACAAGGAAAAAATTTTAAATTCCCTAACGAAGAAATGAAGAAAAAATTATTCTAAAAATGTTCGAGTTTCAAAATGTATCTCTATTTGTATGGTGATGACATATCCAGGGATATATAGCAGATGTGCTGGCTTGGGTCCAAGCCCTGCTTGGAGGTTTGGAATCTAGGAAGACTGTTACATTATGTGTGAAATGCCACTTCAGTTCAGAGTCAGCTAGTAAATGGGTAACACCAACTTCATGGTCTTTTCAGGCTGATTAGCTGGAAAAGCATTCCCAGGTGCAAATATCCCCACAATTAAATCATTTTTAAGAAAAAAAGAAGGCATCATATGATCCATCTCTTGGTCTCTTCTAGACACTGTAGGCTGAATGATTTTCTATTTTTAAAATTAGGTGAGTTTCAAGGGTCATAATATTCCCCTTTCTTGAAGAAGTTAATACATAATTCTATGCCATTTTTACTGACACTACTTTAAATTCTGTGGATAAAAAAAAAAGTTGAAGTTGGGAGTTAAGTGGAGTCAAATCTCCCTAGTCCACTTGGGCATTCTTCCAAAAATCTCTACAAATTTTACAACTTTCATCAATTTGGGACTGAACAAACTACTGCTGAAGGTTCTGTCCATTACTTTCTTAGCCATGAAGGAACATCATCCTGAAATATTAAGCACAATATATGTGTGAGATGCTAAGACTCTGTGTCTCTGAGACATTTAGAAAAGTCTGTTCTGTAGAGAAAAGGCCAAAGAGGGCTTCATATGTATGTGTTCAGTCTTCGTGCATCTGGCTTTACTCTCCATCCCTTTTTCTTTCTTGTATAGCAGAGAAGTTTTTACTGGTTTGTAGAAAGGTTAAAAAAGAAAGGAAGAAAAAAAGAAAGAAAGAAAGATAGGGAGAAAGAAAGGAAGAAAGGAATTTTAACTTGATAATAAAAGGCAAACAAGAGCACAATATAAACAAGCAATGAAGGAACAAAGGTTTTCCTCTCCATCAAGAATTTCCTGACGAAGTCACAGATTTCACCCAGGTAATCAATACCTTATTAAGTTCATTTCTCTGAAATCTTGCCTAACTTCACACAGGAAAGTTCTTAGATACACACCAAAGCACAAAACTTGGGCTACTATCCATCCTATAGGATAAAAAATTGGGGGCGACTCTCAAAGAAATTTTGGTGAACTTGAATAGAACAGCTGCTCTTTATGGATTATATCAACCCATGTGATTTCATCAGCAAGCATTGCCTTCTTTCTTCTGTGGACTTTTGACCTATGATACTCATCAATTTAAGATCAAGGCTCATGACCCAGCATCATTGCTCTGGGACTTATTATAGAAAGCAAATAAATCAAGAAATGAGGAGTGAGGTCCAAATTAACAAACAGTATCATATAGAAGAGATCAGTGGGGCTTTTATGTGATTCAACTGGGACTAAGATGACTTCTAAGTGATACGAGTAAATCAGATGTCCTTTATTTTAGGCTCTGTGTCAGAACTGAAGTACCATCATCTTTAAGTTTATAAACAACGAAGTGAAATATTACAGTATTACATCTTCTTTTTGAGTGCCAGTAAACATATTTTCTAGATATATTTTTTCATTACATTTTATAAGACAATACTTTGTCATGAGACTGGTGTTCCTAAGTGGCTTATGGAAATAATATCATGACTTCTCATCATGCCTCATGTTTTTCTAGGGCATGAATTTTAATGTCTGTACATAAGGGCTATATGAACAAGAAGGATCAAAAGACCATTATTGACTGTACTTGAAAAAGAACTCCTCAAAACTCTTTGAAAAAAATAAAAGTAAAAAAAAAGGCAAAATAATGAAGGAATAGTTTACTTGGAACTTACTGTTTTAATCATGTCTTCTGTCTACTGTGCTCACAACATGGGATCTATTCAATTTTTAATCAGGTTTTAGGCACTTTTGTATGTAAGCTTTAAGGTAACCACAGAATTAGAGAAGCTAGATTTGACCATAAATGGGGGAAAATACTAACTTCAGATCTTCTCTTTGTGTTCAGAAGATTTCAGGCAATATTGTCTCTGAAGCATAGCGGCGTCACACTAGAGTCATCCCATGTGAAAATGAATACCTGGTTCATGTCATTCTCCTACACAAAAATATTTACTTGATTTCTCTTCCTCTTCACGATTAAGCCCAAACTCCTTAGCCTGGCTGACATTTAGAGCCTCTGTAATCTGTGCCTCCATTCTTATTTCCTATTATTACTTCTTTTTTTCATAAACTATGGTCCTTGGATCATCTATACTAAAATAAAACCAAATGCTTATTAAAATTAAAACTCAAGCCCTTTGTTAATTCATATACACATTAGATGCTGAGATCCCATATTCGGCATGAGCCCTCTGTACAAACAAACACGAATTGGTGTCTCCAACACGCTTTCTTGGATTTTCTCTTTGGGTGGTGGCTCATAACACTCTTGGCATGTCTTTTCTATTTTTCAACAGTCAAGACTCAACTCTGTTCTATCCTCCTCCATGAAACCATCCCTGGGTGGTTCCTTTTGAGCCTTATTTTTTTTTTTTT
>ML099623.1:0-11197 GCA_003697995.1 Taxidea taxus jeffersonii
AACAACAACAAAAAAAAACTTCTCTTTTCCTACTAGAGTATAAACTCCATGAACACAAGTGCCATGCTTCGCTGGCAGAGCGAATGTTGACTTGGCCCAAAGTAGGTACACTATGTCCACTCCATTGGAGAGGAAGGACTATCTGTGGACGACTAAAATGCGTTTGTGGTTGCTAAGTTATAATAAATGATTTTATCCTACTTCATGGCCCGAAAACCCCAGGCCCAGAGAAGGGAGGTGATGCCATGCCATCCACAGAGGAGGTATGTGGGTCCTCTGGAAGGCATGAGCCCCACACCAGGCCACGAACACAGGGCACTGCCCACGTGGCTCAGCGAGTACAGAAAGTGAAGCCCAGACCCATCCCTCCAAAAGAATGCACAACCAGGGCACCCCCAGGTGGCCAGAGCCGCCTCTCTGGGGCCAGGGCTGACCCGTAGCGGGACCCGAACTTTCCTCGCAAGGCCTCGTGACGGTTGTCCCCATGGACAAACAGCCCCCCTCTGCTTCCCCATGAAGTTATCAAAGAATTACTTATGTCTCTGCAAGTGCTTGTTTGGAAAAGTTTCTCCACCCCACCTGGGCTTGGCAGGAGGGGCAGCATCCTCCCTTCGGGGAGTGATCAGGCTTTTCCTCCGGCCCCTGAAGGCTCTCAGCCATTCTTCATGTGGAGAGTCTGAGGCCAGCCATAAAGAAGCAGGCAGCCTCCCAGGATAAACGGAGCATGGTGACATCAAAGACCGCCTTCCAGATTAAACAACTGAGGCCTTCAGCTCTCTCTGGCGTTTCTTCCAGGATATTCTGGGCTCCTGCCTCAGTTCTCCCTCAGATGGAATGGCAGACATTTTGTTTGTGAGAGTCTGAATTTTTTCCTTCCTCAGGGCGAGGGGGAGAGGGAGGAGGAGCGGGGAAGGCAGGGTGGGGAGGGAGAGAGCGAGAGGAAGAGAAAGAATGTCTGTGAGAGACAAGAGCCACAAAAAAGAACATGTGTGAGCGAAAAAGAAAGGGAAGTCAGGGAGGCAGCCGGAAGCGCCTGCTTTGGAATCCAACAAGCAACCTAAAAATTCCAAAAGTTTCTAAACCAAAGCATGCTGTGAACCCACAGCCAGGGAGGGAGGCTACAAGAGCCCCCAAGCTGGGATCTGTGGGTACCTGGCTCCCCAGGGCTAGCAGATCCCTTCGTGGGCTGGGGCACTGGCCCCTTCACCAGAGAGTCCCTTGGGACTCCTCTTTCTCAGACATATCAGGTAAACCAAGGCAAGGGACCCTCTTCCCTCAGGAACCGTCCCTGCAGTTCTCTGGGATTGGCTTGTTACTGCCTCTTATCCTCTCGCCCTTAGGGTGCCTCTCTCTGCCTTGAGTACAATCCAATCCTACCCCACAGGCCCCCCATATCCTATCACAGCTGGGCTTCTGGCCCTTCCGCCAACCCTCCTCTCCACACAGGGTGGCAGGGCCCACTGATCCATCCAAACACCTGGAGTAATGCCCCTGAGTCCCCAAGTCCACGACGCTCCCCATTCATCAGCTCCATGAGCATGCTGCTGGCTGGGCCAGCAGGCTGACCACCTAGCCCGCCCCTCCACCCCACACGCCTGTCCCGGGGACAGGTAGCTTGAATGTGCCGGGGTCCAGTAATGCATGGGACTTTTCAGAAAGCCTGAGCGCCAGGAGAGCTGTGCGGGCCCCACAGGCTGTAAGCCACTTGAAGTCTGCCCTCCCAACACAACCAGCACGGAGTTCCCAGGGACAATGGCAAGCCCAGGGCCTCCCACAGGTACTCTGTGCATAAATACCAACTTTCTCCTCCCACACCCTCTCAGCTCTCCATTTAAATGCCACCTTCGCTCAGCTTCCCCCAAGTACTCCTGTCTGTTGACGAGCCTGTGTAAGTCCTGATTCCTTCGTCTCCTTTATCAGACTAGAAGCCATGGGAGGGCAGAGACCACAGCTCATTTACGTACCCTGTATCCTCGAGGCCTGGCCCAGCTAGGGATTTCACAATGAGTAACAATTCATTATTGATGATAATTAATAGCTGAGGGCCTGACAACAAAGGCCTGGTCCCACTCTTCCTTCTGCCTGAGGAAGAGGATCTGGGAGAGAATGAGGCAGGGACGGTGGCTTAATCTATCTTCATTCATTCATTCATTCATTCATTCAGCAAACATATCATGAGTCCCCACCACGTGCCCTCAGGCTAACACAAGGAAGATGTATTCCTGTGAAAGTGATTCTTTCCTTGCTGACTTTCCGTAGACTGTTTTATGCCCTCAGAGGGACAGTCGGGTCCCTATGAGTGGTACTGGAGCCTCCCGGTGCGAGGAGGAGTCCTCGCCATCCAGGGCCCACCCTCTCCCCTCACATTGGCCATCCCCACTGGGTAAGGGGATGCACCATTCCCCCGAGTTCTAGGATGCTGGGAGACATGCCAAGCCTGCTTCCTGGTTCAGCCTCTCCCTGGGTTTATTAGTTTGTACGAAATGTGAAAGTGTAGGGGCTGTTCCCAAATTCAAGGGACTAGAACACGCATGGGCCTGACTTGGGGGAACTTCTTTCCCAAAGAGAAGTTCTGAAGGCAGGATGAGATGTTCCTCGAAGTCTCCCAGAGACCACATCACAGAGATTCATTAAAGCCTTGCCCACCACCCACCCTCCGGAGGGACCCGGCCTTATTGGAAGCCAGAAGCTCCAGCTGGCGCTTTGCCCAGCTCAGACCTCCCCAGTCTCTCCCCCCACCCCCAACACCGGGGTAAAGAAAGCTGCCAGGTGGGGCTACGGAGCTGGTCCTGGGTGCCACGGGCAGAGGAGACCCTCCTGGAGAACCCAAAGTTGCCTCCACCAGCCTCAAAGCAAATCATCTTTTAATTCTGAAAACACCAAATATTTAATTTATGCTTTACCTCAAATGTCAAGTCTACCTCCCGGCACATAGCTTTGAAACCACGTAAGGAGGCCTAACGCTTTCCATATGGTGAAGACATGGGGCCTTTTAATTGTGCCAACTGGTATCATTCAAGGGTGATTCCCCTGGAATCCGGCAACTGGGGCAGCAGCTGGGCCAACAGCCAGCCTCCAACCCCATCACCCAGCCCTGCATGGCCTCGCGGGCTCCAACGCAGCCTGCCCCCTCCCAATCTTCCCCAAATATCAAAATGCACTAGGTGCCCCGTAATCAAATTACCAGCCCGCCTGGAGGCCACATTCAAGCCCCAGGCAGGCTTGCCGGCCCCGCAACTCTCCACCCCATTCCTAAGGCAGCTCTGTTAAAAGAGCCAAAGGGACAAGACCTGGGGTTGAGGTGGGGGGGCAGGCGGGAGGGGAGGGCATGGCCTTAAACCTGGTCTTACACATTCACGTGGGTGCCCGCAGGTACATAGCTCGGAGCACAGGGCCTCCAGGTTCTCCTCCAGGTGCTCTGCCATCAGCCTCTCCATGTCTGCTATGCAACTCCATCCCTCTACCAAGCTTTTCCATTTCATCCATTATATTCTAGGACAATTTCCAGACCCGGTATTCCCAATTGGTGTTCTCTCATAACTGTCTATTACAGCTTCGTGTTTACCTCTCCTTCTTTATCTCTTTGAGATTATTAGGCTTATTGAAACTTCAAAGGGTCTACCTCATTGTTGTCTGACATAGAAATCGTTCACTTCATTGTTCGCGGCTCAGAGTACTTGGACTTGTCACCGTCCGTCATTACTTTTCTCCTCTGAGCTCAGGAGTCCTTGAAGCCCCACCCTCAGTCCGTGTCCATCCAAGTGTGTCTACAGCGGACGGCAGGGCAGGGGAGGCGGGAAACCTCTGGATTCATCATCTAGGCTCCCATCTCTGCCCAACCTGTGCCTCAGAAAACCTCCTGGTGCCTTTCTCCCTTTTGAACTCATTTTGAAGGGTCACTTGCCATAACCCCGCCAGGGCTGAGGATGTTATTATACCCATTTAGCAGATGAGCTTAGGTAAAATGGCTTATACGAGGTGGCGAGTTATAGTGGCAGAGCTTGGCCTCATTTATCTTCATGCTCGGGATGGCAGGCTTAGGTTAGTGCCAGCAAGGTCACCCTCTCCTGTCCCAGGACCTTCCAAGCAACTAGGACCCACCCTAAACATTAACTAAGCTACTCAGACTGGGTCAGGAAGGAGGAGGGCAAGCAGGTGCCCCTCAGGCTCCTGTAGGCCCACCACCCGCCTCTTCCCAAAGTACTCAGCAGCTGGTCAGCATGCCACTCTCTGGAAATGAGTAAGGGAGGAACCCTCGGAGCATGCGTTCTAGCATAGGCCTTTGCCACACATGGCCCCGGTTCTCTAGAAAGTGCTCCAGAAGGACAGAGAAAGACAGAGTCCCCATCAGCTGACTCGCAACTTTAAAGGTTAGGAAGAGGAGTGAGACAATGTAAGCAAAGTGCCTGACATCCACAGGCACTTAATAAATAGTGACATTCATTGCAGTAATAATAATGTGAGTTGAATTAACCACTAATGTGCTTCCAGCCACTTCAGTGAAAAGCGGGCAGAGTGGAGACAGAGACCATCCCTACACCAGGCCTGGGGCTGCTGGGGGGACCTCTGCCAGACCCCAGTATCCAGCAGACCTTGGAGCCCACACCCTACCTCCTGACAATCTAATGGAAGAGCCTACACAGCCCCCCTTTTTGCCCCACTGGGAATCATGGAAATTAACCTAGGCGGGAGGCTGCCCACTGCTGTCTCAGTCACTGTTTCTCCAGGTCTCCCAAACTTCGGGCATTCCATTTCCACAGTCACAGTTTTGACCACTTGTACTTAATAGTGTGCTCAGAATGAACTTTCAACGCTGTCTTTCAATTTAGCTTCATCCTAAGTGATATTATCATGGGTTGGATGTCCTAGTTATTATCTTTTCCCGTAACAGAAATGCTTGACTATTAAGATAACAAACATTCTTTCAGGTACCACCTGAAATCAGTGCACACGCCCCCACGGTGCATCCTCCCACCTTGGGCTTCCCCTGACCTCTCCCAGGGTGGGCTCGCCATTCCCTACCCCAGCAGATCTGGTGGCTGGGCCAGGGCTGGTAGGAACCCCAGTGTCCAGGTCCCAGTCACCAAAGCAGAACTCCCCAGGAGGCAGAGGCTCCCTCCCCTTAGTATCTTGGATGAGGCCCGCCCTCTACCACCCAACATATGTCACACGGATGGCTCTGCCTCTCACATCTTCAAACATGCTTTGAACAAACATTAATGACCCCTCAGTGTTTCTCTGAGAGAAGGGGTGAGGGAGGGGGGCAAGCACCACCCCATGCTGTCCTCAGCTGGGGGAAGAAAACAGGCAACAAAATTCCATGACTTCACCAAAGCCACAGACCAGCTGGGGGCTCCCTCCCCACCCTCCCTCACCTCCCCCAATGGCAACTTTTACTGGTTCACATTCCTCTTGCTGGGAATACTACTATTTAATTAAAAACGACAGACTTTTGTTTTCCTCTCCTTCCTTCCTCCTCCCTCCCATCCTCCAGGACTGGATGCCAAGGAGACCCACCAAAAACATGCGGGTAACATTTGTTATGGCTTTGAAGATAAAAGTCAATTGAAGTAAGCCCTCGCTGTATTTCAAGTTTCCCCTAAAGCATGGAGCAAGCTGCCTGGCAGTTGAGAAAAGGAAGAAAAAAAAAAAGGGACTGCAAATAAATGTCATTCTGCAGGAATACTTTGTAAAAATAAACAGGCTGAAAAAACCCAAAACTTGATTAATGGAAATCCACTCAGTTGGCCTCTGTCTTGAGCTGCAAATGCATTTGTTTGTATGGCTAAATCGGATCATTTTCACCAGGCTTTAAATAAGTAAGTAGATCAAAAACTATAAACGGTGAGGGAAGAAAGGGAAGTTTGTAGTTCTATTTCTAAAGGGCCCCAACCGCGGTGCCCCCCACCCAGCCAGTTTTGACCTTTACTGGGGGACAGCAGCTCCAATTCCAGCCCAGCCAGAAGAGGAAGAAAAAGGGAGAAGAGAAAGCCCCTCAGCCAATCGAGGCAATGGGAAGAGGTGTGTGATGGGGGCTTCTCCCAGATGCAGAAATTATTCCATACATGCACAAGAGTGGACTTTATCCCCAGGCTCACCTTCCAGCACCGGCCGCTGCAACTAAGCGATCAGCCCAGGTGCCACAGCCCCAGTACCCGCGCATGAGTGTGTGTGTGTGTGTGCGCACACACACACACACACATCTGAAACGTCCACAGGACGCTCCCCAGCCCATGGACAAGACCAAAGAACTAACCAGACCTGAGACTCAGTCTGTTCCCCTCTAAGTTTAAAAAAAAAAATTAAATGTCACATCAAAAAGTTGATTCATCCTTTGATCCTTGGCTTGCTCGAGTTCCACGCAGACCATCTGAAAGCCCCATGCAGAGTTCCAGAGCTCCGAGGACATCTGTGAGCACCAGTCCCAGGCCAAGAGCTGGGGCTGGACTCACTCACTCCCCTGTCCCATCGACCGCTCCCCCAGGAACAGCTCCAACCTCAGCAACCTACTGGGGGAAGGCTCCGGGTGGGCCCTGGCTACAGCAGCAGGAGATCCTCTCTCTCCCTGTGGGCCAAGTGAAGGGGTACCAGGTCTCAGTGCCCCCCAGGCTCTGCTACCCAGATCACGGCCTCTTCTACTGGGGTTCCTGACTGAGCAGATGGAGTGATGAATGCCACAGACACTTGGAACACATTTGGAGGCCAGCACAGTCCCATCCTCCACCCAGACACCCCTAGATGCCTTCCTTGTCTTCCTAGCAAGCACACCCTTTGAATCCACCTTTCCACCTTTGAATCCTGGCTGCAGAAACAAGGTAGAGGTCAGTGCAGGCCCCCAAATCCCTCCAGGGCACACAAGCTTCCCCACAGACCAGACCTGCATCACCTCCTCGCCTAGGACCTTTCCCTCCCCAGACAGCCCCCTACTGCCAGCTGGATGGGAGGTCAACACCTCAGCCACCTCTAAGGTTCCCCAAGACATGTTGGTGGGGCAGAGGCAGCTGCAAAGGGACTTCTGGACTTAGAAGCTGTGCGGAGAGGGTGCCAGAAGTTGGGGCGGGTGGGTTAAGGAAACCCGTCTCAGGCTGAAAGGTAGGTGGGGATCGTACCCGGGTTCCTCTGCCAACCGTGCCGGCTGCCCGCAGCTCTCGGGGTCCAGAGCTGCCGCCGGGGCAGCGCTGCCTCCCGATCCACTCCTCGATGCCTTTCCGAGCCCAGGCGGCGCTCACCGCGAAGCTGTCACCTGGGGCGGGGAAGACACGAAGCCCCTGAGTCTGGCCCCTGGGCCGAGAAAGTTACCCGACAGAGGAGGGAAAGAGTGGGCGCGGCAGAGGTAGCGCGGACGAGAAGAGGGGTGAGTGCCGGGGCACCATCCAGAGAGGGACCAGGTAATCGGGAGAAAGGGGTTCAGCGAAGTCCCAGGGTTAGAGACCCAGATGGGATCGCAAAGGGGGAGCAGCACCCTGGAGAAAGGGTCTGGGGATCAGAAGAGCGAGAGATAGAGGCAGGACTGCTGAGGAGCGGGGTGAGGGTCGGGTGTAGTGAGCTCGGGATGGGTGCAGTGAGGACTAGTGCACTGCGCACGGGATGAGGGGAAGAGGGAAACTGAGGGTGAGAAGAGGGGCGCAGTGGGCGCAAGAGCTCAGCTCTTGGGAGAAGGGGCTGAGGGCCCGAAAGAGAGGGGCAGGATCTTGGGGGAAGGGGCTTAGGAGTCTGAACACAGGGCTCAGAGAGCGCGGAGGGCGGGGACCGCAAAAGGAGGGGTTGGGGGTCAGAAGAGAGAGCACAGGACCGTGGTGGGGCAGAAAAGGGGGCGCGAGGACTGCTCCCGGAGCGGGTTTGTGGGACTGGTGGCCAGAGCTGGGGGTGGGGGTGGCCCTGGTAATAAGATCCCGCGGGCTAGGCCATTCCGCCGCGGTCCGCTGTGCTTCCCCGTCCATCCCCCCGGTCCGTGCCCCGCGCGCCCCTACCTTCCGGACTCTCCCTGCGCTTGCACACGGCGGCTGCAGGCACATCGCGAGCGGCGGCGGCGGCGGCGGCGGGAGCCGGAAAGAAAGGAGAGGCAGAGAGTTAGCAATCGCAGGGGCGAGGGCGGCCGGGGCCAGGGGGCCGGCGCGCGGGCGGGGACACTGACCCGGCTTGGAGTGAAGTTTCCCCATGCTGGGGGCGCGGCGGGCGGGGGCGTCCCTAAGCCATGCGCCCGGCCCGCGGGACCTGCGGCTCGCCGCGCCGCGCCTCGCTCTCCTTCTCCCGGAGCAACCCCGAGCCGAGCGGAGCCCGAGGCGACGCCGGGACCCGCTCCTGCCGCCGTCGCCGCGGCCCGACTGACGCCCGGGCGCGCCGAGCCCCCAGCCCGCCGCCGCGGCCCGCGCCTCCGCGCGCGCCCATTGGCGGGGCGCGGCGCATCAAAGGCGAGGCGGGCCGCGGAGGGGGCGGGCCGGGGGCGGGCTGGGGGCGGGCTGGGGGCGGGCCGGGAGGGGCGGGCCGGAGGGGCGGGGCGGGGCCAGACGCAGCCGGGCGGACACAGCGCCCCCCTCCAGGCTGAGGTCTTCAGCCAAGCGCCGGGGGCGGCGGGGCGGACAGGTCGGGGGACCTGCACCCGGAGACCTGGGGAGGCGGGTGGGGAAGGGCCTCTGTCCAATAGGCGTAGGCGTCTTGGGACAAACACCCTGCCGAGTCCTGTCTTCTCTAGAACAACCGCTGCCCCTCGCGAACAGTACTGTGCCTGCCCTCCGCTCTATTTTTCCTCGTAGAGGGCCGGGCAGGACTCGGTGGCTCCAATTTACAGGTGATGTAACTGAGGTCGGGAGAGGAGACGCGGCTGCCCTTTCCCGATCTTAGCATGACCTGATTTTTGCAGAAAGTGTTCGCGGATTACTCGCCCCGTGCTCCCACTCCGCCCCTCTAAGTTTTGATTTGGGATCCAAGAGGAGCCCCCACCGCGCCTCGAGCCGGTTGTGGGCCCAGCCCACTCCTGGCAGCTGCAAGTGTCCGAAAGCCACGAGTTGCCAACCAATCGCTCGGATGCCTCATGCCGGGGCCCGTGGGTGCCCTCCCGGGGTCGAGGCGCGCTGCCAGCTGCGCGGCCCGGAAGGGGGTAACCGCTGGGTCTTTGATCCTCCTCGGTTTCCGCTCCCTGCTGCAGCTCGCCAGACCCAAGGGCTTGTTTGTTTTGTCTGGGGAAGTCTCTGCGGAGGGGAGAGCGACATCAAGGGGTTCCACCCCACCTTTGTGGTTCTCAGGGAGAATGACTGCTCCGCTGGGGACACCGCGGGCCTGTTAAGTTCGGCCTGGTACCGGGCTGCCTGGGCGTGGGAAAAGAAAACCCTGTGCTAAGTAGTGAGGAGCCCGGCTCTGGCCCTGGGACTGACTTCACTGCGTGAGCCTCAGTTTTGTGATCTGTAAAATGGAGGCTTAAGTCTGCCCTTTTTGCCAGCTCCTTGGAGCAGCCATTGCCCAAGAAAGATAATGCAAGCAATATGTGTAAAGTTGAATTTTCTAGTAGCCACATTTTCTTTTTAAGTAAAAAGAAACAGGGATTAAAAGCAGCACTTACAACGATGAGCACTGAGTAAGGAATAGAATTGCTGAACCACTCTATTGCACACCTGAAACTAATAGAGCACTGTATGCTGATTATACTTCAATAAAGAATTTAAAATAAAAGGAAAAATTTTTAGAAGTTTGTTAAGAACACCAGAAGAAAAACATATAGGCTATCTCACTCATCAACATAGTAGAAAAGTGAAAAGAAACAGATGAGATTAACTTGAATAATATATTTTGTCTAACCCAATACCCCCAAAATATTATAATTGCAACATATGAGATATTTTACATTCTGTTTGGCTGTTTGAAATCTGATGTATTTTATACTTAGAGCACATCCCACCCAGACTCACCACATCACAAGAGATCAATAGTCACGTGTGGCTGGTGGCTGCTGTGTTGGGCATCACAGCTCCGGATGTCTCATAAGGACATTGGGACCTACGGGGGCCTCGAAGTCATAAATCTCTTAAAACGTCTCATCCCACAATGTCTCAACAATGTCTTAACTTCCACCGTCCTAACTTCATGTTTCACACACCCTCGTTGGTGAAAATGAAGGCTCATCTTATAAGCAGGTATATTAATGCTGTTAGCAGGCTGGTTTCATTTGAGGAGCACTGGGACTCCCCAAAATAGTGTTACTGTCCATTTTATAGCACGCTTCTTTACCCAGTACCTGCTACATGCCACCCATCATCCAAAGTCATGGCTAGCCCTTCCCAACTACTCACCGACATGGGCCTGGACTTGTTTTTACAAAGAAAGGAAACCACTAGGCACAGAGAGGTGAAGTCACTTGTCCAAGGTCACACAGTGAGCCAGCGACTGTTTTCACTCCACGAGGCTGGCCCAACATAGTCTCAACCTTGCATCCCGCAGTTAGAGAGTCCCTCATCTGGAAGCATACTAAGGAAGTGTCAGGTCGGTGACAGACAACATGAGGACACTTCAGGAAACATTCTGGGACATTCAACCATGCCTGAGGGCACCTAGCAACTAGACAGTTGTCACTAAATATCCCACAGGGCACCAGATAGCCCTCTAAAACAAAAAACTATCTCGCCCCAAATCTCAATATTGCCAACATGAGACCCCTCTACCCCCAAGTTGTAGGAAAATGAAAAAGCAGAGCAGGATAACGGGAGTCAGGAGTAGAAGGGAGGTGGGGGGTTCGAGCATTTGATTCAGAGAGCCGGAGCTCTTCTGCAAACCCCTCCAAAGGAAACCGCATTCTGTTGGGGTTGCCGGCAGACTCTCTCACCCCCACCACCCCCACCTCCGTGCCAGGGTGCATCTAAATCAAAGCAGGAACCCTTGCGTGTTCTTTCTCACAGTGCTCAAAAAGTTGGTTACTTCCTTAAACCGGTCATGGCTTTCTTCTTTCATGAGAAAAAAGTATCCCCTCTCCCCCTTGGGAATTTCTTTTTACAGTTCAAAAAGAGATAAAAGCAAGAACTAAAACTCCGCAGTTACCAGTGTGAGTCTTGAGGGAAGTAAATCCCAAATGTCCAGCCCAGACACAAAGGCCCCCCTCCACCTTCAGCCTGGCCCTTCCCAGCCCGGCAGGCGCCGGGGACTTTGCTGCCGCTGGAATCGCGACACCAGCCCCCCCCCCCCCCCCCCCCCCCCCCCCCCCCCCCCCCCC
>RCUC01120535.1:0-26316 GCA_003697995.1 Taxidea taxus jeffersonii
TTTATTTATTTATTTATTTATTTATTTGACAGAGAAAGAGATCACAAGTAGGCAGAGAGGCAGACAGAGAGAGAGGGGGATGCAGGCTCCCTGCTGCGCAGAGAGCCCGATGCAGGACTCGATCCCA
The DNA here is from genome assembly GCA_003697995.1 of Taxidea taxus jeffersonii. NCBI lineage: Eukaryota > Metazoa > Chordata > Mammalia > Carnivora > Mustelidae > Taxidea > Taxidea taxus. The sequence goes on from RCUC01120535.1 coordinate 128, forward strand.
GGACCCTGAGATCATGACCTGAGCTGAAGGCAGAGGCTTAACCCACTCAGCCACCCAGGCGCCCGAAACTGCTTCTTACTCATACATACTTATTCTTATATTTTTATCCTTATTTTTTTTATCATGTATTTTTTTCTTTCCTAAGTTTAGAAGAGAAGCGTAGGCAACTTACAAGGCCACTGAATACACACTTAGTTGCCTTTTGAGGATAAGCCTACCTAATTGCCATGGTGTTATTAAATACCATTATTAACAATTTATCTAATAAACTGGTGACTTAACTGGCAAATCTACCTGATATTTCCATGGAAATTTTATTCTATTATGCAGCTCAGCATCTCCCTGTTCCTGGTTTTTATATTGACAATGCTGCTTTTTTTTTTAATTGGCTATATGCAAAAGCATTTATCAGACTATTTTTGAAATATTACTTATAAAATACATGGCCCGGGCCTCCAATCTGTAAAAGATGAAGTTGGAGTCTTCATCCTTCTTTCTAGTATTTTATATTCAATTGTATGGTATATTTCAAAGTACACAAGAGAGGAAATGTATCCTATTTATTCATTATATGTGGAACAAAAGGAAAGAAAATTAAATATGCTTTCGTAACTATAGTCATAATAATAACACTGTGCAAAGTGATTGAAACGATGTATTGGTATAGTTCTGTTTGGGAATTTTAACCTTGATTACTGTCACTTAGGTGGGAAAATAATATTAACAAAATAATTTTAGTGGTGAAAAATCTAAATGATAGTGTAAACTAAAGAGTGGTTAGTGTAACATACATTTCTGTTAATTCCATTCATTTATGTATTCATTCTACTAATTCACTAAGTTTTGGATACAGCAATGAACAAAATGAACAAATCTCCTTGTCCTCAAGGAACTTACAATTTAATGAGAAAAACAATGAACAAAATAAATTTTAATGATAAATTCTCTGAAAAAATTAAAACAAGGATACATGAGAGTATAGTTTTAAATGAAATACTATATACACATACACATATACCATTACATATATTAAAATAGGTAAAATGTTTCAGTATCAAAAAACATTTGAGTTATTTGACCTAATATTTGTATTTCCTTATAAATTACACATTTGTACTACTACTCTTAAGTAAATTTTAATGGAGTTTATTCATTCTAGAGTTTATTTTAGATAAAAATAAACATAATTTAGAAATTTTAATGTTTCCACATGTCAAAAGAAGGGGAACTTTCATAATGGATAATAATAGTAATTTGATGATAATAGTAATAAGTAAATCTTAGCAGAGATGTGCTATGTGCCAGACATTGATGCCAGTGCTTTGTGTATATTAATTCAGTAATTGTCAAGGGTAGGTAGATACCACTTGGTCTCCATTTTATAGGTGTAAAAGCTAGGCACAGAGAGGTTAAGCAACTTTTCAGTATCACACAGAAAGGAAAACCAGATCTGAGATTTAATTTAAATTCAGGTAGCTTAGTTCCAGAACAAGCACTTTTTTTAAAAAAATAACAAAATATTGCTTTAATCTAATTGTCTTATTATTCACAGCCATATAACAATAGGCAAACAAGCTTCAAGTTAAATATAAGAACTAGCATTTTTTAAAAAATAATAAGTAAATAAAAACTAGCATTTTTAACAATTCCGTATTATTACATGGAATACTGCTTGTACCAGATGTGAAGAGGAGGTAGATAGATCTACTGATCTTAGAATAAGTATTCAGAAACTACCTAAAATATCATGAGGGGATTTAAGAAAATCTCATATCAAACTTTTAAAATCATCTGTTTGATGTACCATAAACAGCTTCCCCCCAACAAATGATGAGACACACAGCAGATCAAAGCTAATTCCTTAGAATCAACGAACTCTTACCAAACAATTAGAAAAGGATTACTAATCTAATGAAAACATGAACAAAAAGCATGAATAATCAAGACAAAGATAAATACAGGACAAAACATATGAAAAGATATTTTGCCTTTTACATATTTAAGGATACAGTTTTAAAAATTGAATCTGGATAAATCATTAAGTAATGGCTAATAGGGAGACTGTAGAGGTGATCAGAAGTGGCAAGCTGGCAGCTAGTGGATGTACATGGGAGCTGTGGTTGGAGAGCATACCAGCCAAAATTCCAGTCCTCCAGAAAGTGATTTTGAATAACTGTTTTCTCAAGGGTGATTTATAGTTCATACATTCCTGCTACATCAATGAGAAGTTAATTTGTTACATACAGTGGATGCCTCAGGCCATAAATGCTCTCTTAGATCTGTTGAGAAGGCCTGGTTATTAGGATTGGATTCAGGAGACTTGACCAGTAGAAACACAGAATTTTTTGACAGTTGTATAAAGAGGATTAAAGAAAAAAATTTTAGGGACCAAGGCGAGGTATGAGAGAGTCAAACGTGGTCGATGTTCATTCTTACTGTAGGTTAATTTTCATGAATTCACTTGGGTCTTACCAAATGCCATTAAAAAAAATCCATGAGTATTCAATTAAATCATGCATTAAGATGTTAGAATTTATTATTTCACTAATTAAAACATTTACAATACAGCATGAAAATAGTCTCCACTATGCTATTTATAATCCTGCCTATGTATTTTATTTTCAGGGAACCTTTTATTATTTTATCAGGAGGTTTGTCCTATGATACTGTAGGAAGAAGACCCTGCTTAACAGTTATGCATGGGAAGAGTACTGCTGTGCTGGAAATGGACTATTCAATTGTTGATTTTCTAACACTGTGTGAAACACCATACCCAAATGGTAATAAGCTTTGCATCTTTAAAACTCATTTTCTATAGATATCTGCTATTCAGAACAAAGACCTGTAGGTTTTCTAAATAGTTTCCTTGTCTTAGTATGCTTTAATTCTTCTGGGAGAGAGATGCTGTCTTCATAACTTTGCAAGCTTTATCTCAAAAGTTAATTTTGTTTAATAAGCTTTATCTGGTTAGTATGAAATAGTAGTCTTTAGCACTACTTAAGGGCAAACAAAACTGTGGACATTAAGAAACATTTTAGAATCCTATAGAACACTAGTATATTAATCAGGGTTCTCCAGAGAAACAAAACCAATAGGGTATAGAGAGAGCAAGAGAGAGAAAGAGAATGAATTTATTTTAAGGAACTGGTTCATACAATTGTGGAGGCTAATAAGTCAAATTCATTGAGCAAGATGGCAGGCTGAAAATTCAGAAAAGAGTTGTCTTGAGGCAGAATTGCTTCTTTTTTAGAACCTGTCTTTGCTTTTAAGGCCTTCAGCTGATTGAAGCCCACCCACATTATATCTGATAATCTGCTTTACTCAGAGTCTACTGTTTTAAATGTCAGTCACATCTAAAGAATACCTTCACGGCAACATTTGGATTTGTGTTTCACTGAACAGCTGGACACCAAAGCAAAGACAAGCTGACATAAAATTAGCCATCACAACTAGCATATATTCTTTCAAGAGGAATTTAAATCTGGATCTGTTTTACTTCATTTGAAGCCAACTAAAATGTAAAGCTGTAATGTATTTTATAGTTAAACAGGTGCATATAAAATATCTAAGAAATTACAGTAGTATAGTAGTACTCGAGTTCCTATGAGATCCAATAGTAAGAATTGTTTTTACAGTTGTTCCGATTTAAATTTTGGTTTGTTGTCCATGCCCCGCCTTGGATTTTGCAATACCATAGAAGTTACTGTGAACTTCTTGTCTTATTCATCTTTACAAAACTGAGATAATTTTGTCTGAGTTATTATATAGATCTATCTTATTTAAAACAAAATTGTCTTAAATTACATGAAGTACAAGATCAGAATGTTAAATACTTGAGAGGAGAATGGAACAAAATAATAATAAAAAAAAGCAATGTTTATGACCTAATTCCCTATCTTCTTGTATATTTAAAACTATTTAAAAAGTATTTAAAACATTGTTTTCCTATTCTAGATTTTCAGGAACCATATGCTGTAGTGGTTCTTCTGGAAAAGGATTTAGTACTTATAGACCTGGCACAAAATGGGTAAGAAATAAAATTTGGTGAGAGTTTATTTTAGTAGGTGGTCAAAGAGAATCTTTTTAGCATAGAGTTGGCTATTTCTTTTGTTTGAAAACACTAAATTTATATCCATAATCTTAACCTCTTTTTACAGATCGAGACACATATTTCTAATTATCTGCCAGACTTACCAGATCTAGTTTGTTGCTTATACAGAGTTTCCATTTTTTAAGCCAAAATTTGTTGAATTTCTAAAATTTAATATGATTCAACTTAATACCTAGACACCACGCAGGCAGACAAAATAAGTCCAGAATTGATCCCATCACAGTTTACCTCCAGATAAGCAATATGCTCTCCCCACCCCAGTGCACTCTCTGGCACTATCACGAATACCGTTGTCAGAGTAATTTTACACATAGCACCAAGCTTGTCACTGTTCTCTTTTAAGACTCTCATACTTGGCTAATGGAGCCAACCAGCACCCTGTTATTCTCCTCTTTAAATCACTGTGGTTGCTACTGTGGTTGTTTGATTTGAGAGCACCACCTTGGCTTGCTACTCTACACAGTAGAAACTTAGGATACCTTTCCAGCCTGATTTCTCAGTGTCTTCTTACAGGTGCCTTATTCCCTAGAAAAACTGAACTATGAGCAAACTTCAGTGCCTTTCCTTATATGGCTCACAAGAGCTGCAAACTTCACTTGCTTCACTGATGTCAAAACTCCATATATCTTTCAAAGTCAGCCCTCATTTCCTCTTTAAATGTTTCCCCCATCTCTTAAAAAATATATATGTATATATATGTGTGTGTATATATATATATAAATATATATATCTGATCTGTAAATTGCCACCATAGCTCCTTGGCAACTTTTTGTGGTATTTGCCATATTCTGCTTTTTCTAACATAGATGATAGTATGTTTACTTATAACATCTTTGAATTAAAGTACATTGCAAATAAATAATATTTGTATATCCTGGAGATAATCATTAAATATTTAATTGACTTTACCCATTCATATTCAGTGTTTCTCAGTTAGGGACAATTTTACTATTCTCCCCTACTCCCCCCAGATACTTAACATCTGTGTGAACGTCTTTTATAGAAGCTGCTGGCATCTAGTGGTAGAGGACAGGGATGCTGCTAAACATCCACAGTGCACAGGAGAGTCCCTCATAATAAAGAATTTTCTGATCCAAAATGAATAGTACCAGGATTGGGAAACCCTGAAGTATAAGTAAACAGTATTATTTACCTTATTTTAAGGCATTCCTAGATTTACATCAACTTATGGGCTACCTGTAATTACTAGTTGGGTATTTTTATCCTTTTTAAAAATTATATAGATAGATTATATATAGAGATTTTATATGTGGGTGTGTGTGTGTGTGCCTGTGTGTATGTGTGTATGTATATCTATATCTCCACCATAATGGAGGAATTTAAAAATATTATTTCTAAATGGTAATCCTAAGGATGCCCAGGTGGCTCAGTCAGTTAAGTTTCTGCCTTTAGCTAAGGTCATGATCTTGGGGTCCTGGGATCAAGCCCCACATCGGAGAAGCAGGGAATCTGCTTCTCCCCCTCTCTCAAATAGCATCCAAAAAATACACTGATAATTTTAAAAATGACAGCCCTAGAATAACTTATTCTTTTTTAAAAATGATTTACTTATTTATTTTAGAAAGAGACAGTGCAAGGGTGGAGGGCAGGGAGTGTGCCGAGGGAGAGACAGCCCTAAGCCCACTGCATGCCAAGGGCAGAGCCCAATGCAAGACCAGATCCCATGACCCTGAGCTCATGACCTGAACCAAAACCAGGAGTTGGATGTTTAACTGATTGTGCCACCTAGGTGCCCCTAGAATAACTTCCTCTTAATAGATTTTATTTTTTTCCCTTAGCTAAGTTTTCAAATAGTATGTGAGACTTTTATGTATCGTCTGTACCAAAAAATATTTAAATTAAAATACTGTGCAAATAACCTGTGGCTAGGCACTTTAAATAAAAATAACAAATGGATCAGTTAAATGTATAATAATAGTAAGATTATTGAGCTTAAGTATTATAAAGTGTGTTTTTTTTTGTTTTTTTTTTTAAAGATTTTTTTTATTTATTTACTTGTTAGAGAGAGAGAGCACAGGCAGACAGAGTGGTAGGCAGAGGCAGAAGCAGGCTCCCTGCCAAGCAAGGAGCCCGATGTGGGACTCGATCCCGGGAAGCTGGGATCATGACCTGAGCCGAAGGCAGCTGCTTAACCAACTGAGCCACCCAGGCGTCCCATAAAGTGTGTTTTTAAAGAGAAAAAAGTTGGGGCACCTGGGTGTCTCAGTGGGTTAAAGCCTCTGCCTTCGGCTCAGGCCATGATCCTGGAGTCCTGGGATCAAGCCCCACATCAGGCTCCGCGGGGAGCCTGCTTCCTCCTCTCTCTCTCTGCCTGCCTCTCTGCCTACTTGTGATCTCTGTCTGTCAAATAAATAAATAAAATCTTTAAAAAAAAAAGAGAGAGAGAGAAAAGTTACCTGCCATTTTTTAATTCATGTTTTTGTTTGAGGTTTTTTTCTGTGTTTTTATGTGTGGTTGAGGAATGACTAATAACAGTTCGGTTCATTTTGAAACCTAGAAAGGAATTTTCTGAAATTATTCTTTAATTTTTAAATTATTACCAGTAGTAGGCTGATAAGTACATCTAATTTTTGCAAATGAGCCACTTTGAACTTTTTAGACTTTTTAAGCCATATTCTGGTTTCCGTAATATTTTTAAGTAACCATTCTCAAGGAATTCAAACCAGAAGAGAAATATCATTGTGTATTTAGTTAGGATTTTACTTTAATTTTGAAATTTTGTAAAGCATTTTTTGCTTTATCGAATGAAATAACTTCATATCTAGAAAACCTTTAAGGTAGAATTTTATTTAGATTATCATTGAAACAAGAGAGCATCTCTAGATTAAATATTGTACTATTGTATTCCATTGATTGGGAAAAAAAGGAGACCTGAAAATTTGTATTAGCTCTTTGATATAAAGGTGAGGCATTAGTTGATTAAGAACCTTACACCTTAATGGTTAGGAGCACTGTTTAAATTCTGCTTCTCCTTGCTAGATGGCATGCCTTTGGGACATTACTCTTAAGTGTTTGTTCTTCAGTAAAATGTCCACATCATAAGTTTGGTGCAGGAGGTAAATAAGGTAAATGTATATATAAAGCACTCGGTCCAGTGTGTGCCACATGGTACATTGTTCTAACTGAGCAACGTGCATTAAAAATATGCCATTTTTTTTTTACATATTTGCGTGAAGTCTATTAATCTCTATGGTAAAATGTGTGTAATTTCTAAAAATACAGAAAAGAACATTGTATCCCAAAACTTATAAATTTAGATAATCTGTTATATAGACCTTCAGAGGATGTTATCTTTAAATCAAAGTTAAAAAATTGTTTTCATTCCAAAGCTGTAAATATTTTTTTAAGTTTTTGTTGTTATATTAATTTTGTTAAATTAATAAATATTTTTCTTTCCCTGTTGTTAAAGATATCCTATATTTGAAAATCCCTACCCTTTGACTATACATGAATCCCCTGTTACATGTTGCGAATATTTTGCTGATTGTCCTGTGGACCTTATTCCTGCACTTTATTCTGTTGGAGCTAGACAGAAGCGGCAAGGTTACAGCAAAAAGGTATGGAACATGAGTTTTGGTATTTAATCTTACATTTCAGCATTTTATATTTATCACCTTAGAGTATTTGATAACATTGATATCTTTTTTAGAAAAAATAAATAGAAAGTCCTTTTTGGAAGCAAAATATGTTGTTTATTGTTGTCATAGAAATATATATGGAGATGTATGGTATGCTTGAAAGTTGCTTTATACAATAATCTTTTTTTATAGGAATGGCCCATTAATGGAGGTAATTGGGGCTTGGGTGTTCAAAGTTACCCAGAAATAATTATTACAGGGTAAGTAAGATCCTGTTTTGCCACTAAATCACTAATAGCTAAATATAATTAAGACTGTATAGACTTTAATTAATTGGGCAAGTACTGCTTTCCTTTATGCTGTAATGTATTAAAATATGTTATTGTTTAGAACCTGCCAACTTACCCTGAATTTTACCTTTCTTCATTTGGTTGCTATCTTTTTAAATAACAGTATACTTCAAAGGAAAAAATGTGATTTTTTTTTTCTTTTCTTTTTTTCTTCACAATTTTAACTCATTTGCTTTTCATAGGCATGCTGATGGGTCAGTTAAGTTCTGGGATGCTTCTGCAAGTAAGTATTTTGAATATTACTTGTTATACATTATGCAATCATTGCTTCTATACAATCTGTTTTATAATAATTTTGTAACCAACATTTAATTTAAAATTTAGAAGCTATAAAGTTAATACATGATTTATCAAGTATACGAGTTTAGCATTTCTGATAGAGGTAAGATATTTTTATGGATATTAACTAATAAATTAAGAAGGATTCTCAACAGAAGTAATCAAATCCTTTGTTCAAAATTTCGTCAGACTTTTTCTTTCTAACTCAAAGATAAGAGAGGGAATATACGGGCACCTGGGTGGCTCAGTCGTTAAGCATCTGACTTCTGCTCAGGTCATGATCCCAGGGTCCTGGGCTCCAGCCCCACATCTGACTCCCTGCTTGGCGGGAAGCATGCTACTCCCTCTCCCATTCTCCCTGCTTATGTTCCCTCTCTCGCTGTGTGTCTTCCTGTCAAATAAATAAATAAAGTCTTTAAAAAAAAAAGAGAGAGAGAGAATATATTTCAAATCAATAGAAATTTATAGAGTAATTTTAATGCCTGATTCTAAGCTAACAGTAATTTGTGCCGTCTTTGCAGAATATATGTATATGGTGGTTACACAATAGCAAAAAAAAGGAAAAAATTCTTTGAATTGTCAGTGTTTGCAAAACATACATAGTAAGCACTGAGAATCCAGTTAACTCAGGATATTTTCTGTTTCATCGTGTAGAAATGTGAGATAGTATTAGTACTTTAATAGAGAAAATAAGTAGGAAATCATTTTAGAAAACAAATATGTTCTTTATTTTCATTATATTTATACCTTTTTTTTTTTTTACAAAATCTTTTCATCAGTCATTTTTTTCAGGTTACCTAAATTCATCATCATGATGCATTTTTTTCTTAATGAATACAATTGTTTTGGCCAATAGGTAGTGATTGCATTATCTAAAAGTCTAATAGAAATGTAGACCTGGAAAGAAAAATGTGGTTCAAATAAATAAAGGCTATTTTCCTTAGATAGTTTGTCTGATTATATATTATTTTATATCTGTCCTATTTGTATTAAAGTATCTAACACATATTATGTTTTCTTTTAGTAACTCTACAAGTATTATATAAACTAAAGACATCTAAAGTATTTGAAAAGTCAAGAAATAAAGATGAGAGGCCAAACACAGACATTGTAGATGAAGATCCGTATGCCATTCAGATCATCTCCTGGTGTCCAGAAAGTAGAATGCTGTGCATAGCCGGAGTTTCCGCTCATGTTATTATTTATAGATTCAGCAAACAAGAAGTGATTACAGAAGTCATTCCGGTAATAATCTCTTAATTATTTTCAGTGTCAGATGTCTGACATTTTAAAACTTTTGAATTATTTAGATTATTTGGGATCAGTTTTATCTAGAATTTTTAAGAACACTTAAGTGTTTACATTGCCATCTATCTTTTGTGGAAAATAGTATACTTTATCCATATCTTTTTAATGAGCATTTAAATTTAAATCTTTATATATACCATATATTTCATTTAAGGAAAGTTAATATGAATATAAGCATACTCTAATTTGGTATTAACAGGAATGCAGTAAATTCTAAAATCATTTTTAAAAAGCTGAGTCAGAAGCATGTTTTTTCTTTGCTAAACCTTTACCTTTAGAAACCTTGTTACATTTTTACCTTTAAAAATGTTGTTCTTACTTAAGCATATATGGGTGTGTGTATAAACTGTATGAAATATTCTAATAATTATTCAAAGTAGGTGAACTTTTTTTTTAACAACAGATGCTTGAAGTTCGATTGTTATATGAGATAAATGATGTGGAATCCCCAGAGGGAGAACAGGCACCACCTTTGCCAACACCAGTTGGGGGCACCACTCCTCAGCCCATTCCTCCTCAGTCTCATCCTTCTACCAGTAGCAGTTCATCTGATGGGCTTCGTGATAATGTCCCTTGTTTAAAGTAAGTTATTTAAAAATACAGATACTTTGGAAATTATTTTTTAAGTTAGATAAATTATAAGCTTCTTACAGTACTGTTTTCCTGTGATAGAAACAAATGACATAAAATAATTTCCTTCTGTATTTTGCTATGGTTAAATCCATTTTTTTGTGGCATCAAGAGGAATACGATTGAATTCCGTGATTTTTATCTTTAAAGTGCTAAAATTTGATCTTTAAACATACTGATAGAATAGCATGGATCTTCTCTGTATATATAGATCTGTCTTCCAAAATCCATGGATATTTTCTAGTCTGGATTCATATGGATCAAATGTACATGTAGACTGCTTTCTACCCCTCTGAAAATTCTGTTTTTTTGGTCTCTAGAGCCTCATTTTGTAATCATTTTCTCTTCTTTCTGAATCTACTCTACCACAGCAGTATCATTATTTGAATGCCTTTACTGTAGCATTCCAACTTTGAATACAGTTTGCTTTTTATACAGGAATAAACTGGATACAACTTTCTTTTCCTTTTTTTCTATCTAATTTGTATTATTGAGTTGTTAGATTTTCTAAAGGGAATGAGCCTTAAATATGGCAGAGAAATAAAACAGTGAGGAAAGAGCTAAGATCACTGAAAAATTTTATGAAGACTATGATTAACTACATTTACAGGGAAGTCAATTAGGATAGTGAAGAAAAAGTGGATATGGAAAGTGTCAAAGTAATTCAGTACAAAAATTGAGGAGCAAAAGCCAGATTAGTAAATTCAAGCTAGGGAGGCCTGGTGAGAGAGAATTTGCATTTGTTAAAAGAACCAGGCTTTGTCCTGGCTTTTAGATCTGCTAGAGTCACTTTTCTTGGTGAGTAGTCAAAAAAGATTGTTGTAGAGAATGTATGTGTAACTAAAATTGCATTACAGTCACCCCAAAGACATGGCAGATTTTTAAATATCAAAATCGTTTAAAAAATATAGCCTTTTTTTTTTTTCTTGAAGATTTTTATTTATTTGTTAGAGTGTGGGGGGAACACAAATCCGGGGAGGGGAGAGGCAGTGGAAGAGGGAGAAACAGGCCCCTCCTGAGTGGGGAGCCTGATGCAGGGCTTGATCCCAGGACCCCAGGATCAGGACCTTAGCTGAAAGCAGCAGTTTAAACAACTGAACCACTTAGGCACCCCCAAAAGTATAGACTTTTTAAAAAATAAACCTTTATATGTTTATATAAATTTGAGATTGTATGTTCTGTGTTAGTGTTTCTCAAACAGGGATGATTTTGCTTCTCTGCATTTATTTGACAATATCTGGAGACGTTATTAGTTGTCCCAACAGCAGGAATAGGGTGCTACTAGTATCTAGTACAGAGGGGCTAGAGGTGATGCTCAAGTGCACACAGCACTGCCTTACAACAAAGAACTTCCCAGGTCAGAATACCACTGGTGCCAACAATGAGAAACTCTGATCTGATCCAAAAAATGTAAGCACTGAGGTTAAGTAACTACATTCCTCAGAAAGGTCTCAAAGTTTCATTTTGTCCCTCTCATGTACATACATGTACACCCCTCTGTTTGCAACAGTTCTGGCACATGTTTAGCTAAAATGAAACTTGGAAATACAGGATTCCACTTTCTCCCCTTTTGTCACTTATTTAGTACTACTTTGCTTTAAACTTAAATTTGTAGAATTTCCATTAATGCTCTTCTGATTTTAATGTTTATTTTTCTCTAGGCTTTTGTTAAATTTACATCTTATAAGCCTATAAAGTACAGTTTGTCTTTGATGTTTATTGTGGTGACGTATTTTTGGTGGCAAGGTTTTGAGATTTTTGTCTAAAACGGACATACTCACCATTGACTTTTTATTTTTTTATTTATTTTATTTTAAAGATTTTTTTTTTAATGTATTTAATTGACAGAGATCACAAGTAGGCAGAGAGGCAGGCAGAGAGAGAGGGGAGGAAGTAGGCTCCCTGCTCAGCAGGGAGCTAACACTGGGCTGGAGCGTGCCCTGGGGTCATGACCTGAGCCAAAGGCCAGAGGCTTAACCCACTGAGCCACCAGGGCACCCTCACCATTGACTTTTTAATCACAGGCAATTTGAGTTATGCCTTCTTGTTTTCCTTCTTACTAGTTTTTTGGTAAATGCAGTTACTTATTAACTTCAAATTGTTTTAGTCCACAGTCCGAAAAGCCAATTTTTAAATGTCAGAAATAGAACCAAATTAATATTAAAATGACTAGTACTGAGTTTGTTTTTTATACAAAATGCTTTTATATGTAATTATTCCTTTGAAGAAACATGTTAAAAGCAGCTATTTGATTTATTCCTTTTACCAGTAAGGTTTTATGTTTTTAAGTATTTTAATTGAGCTTTTGCAGTTTATTTGTCCAAACAGAAACATTTTGAAATGCTAAGCCTCCAAACGTACATTTAAAATGCATTTGTACAAATTATGGAGTTTTTTGTTTGTTTGATTTAAATTATGGAGCTTTTTATTAATATTCAGCTCCTCTTTAAAAAATAAAACCTTAATTTACATTTACTAAAACATTAAAATAATACACATGTAAACATTGTACACATAAAACATTATACCCACCCATCCCCCATTTTGCATTTTTAACCTATCCTGTCATTTTTTGGTCCAACTTTTAATTTTTTACTATTTGGGAATTTTGTAGCAGGCTTGGCTGGCTTATTTTTGCTTAAGAACCGTTTGCTTTAAGAACTTAAAAAACTTACTTTTAAGAACTCCATGAGTTCTTTTTTATTTTATTTACCTATTTATGTATTTGATAAAAAGAAGGAGAGAGCACATTCTTATAAGCCCCTCTATATACCCCCTAATATGTATATAACAAATTTAGCTAATAAAAAATTTGTGTTTACTCAATAAAGTGAGGTTTGGGAATACATTATCTTTTTGTTGAGTAGTTCACTTGAAAACTCTACCTTCACCTCAAACTTACCACATATTCCTGCAAAACTAACTCTTCATCCTGACACAGTTTTCTTTTTCTTTTTTCTTTTTTCTTTCTCTTTCTTTCTCTCAGCTTAAAATGACTAATTTTTCTTCCCTGATCTCCCTGTAATGAGCCTTTAGCTCATTCATTCTTTCAAGTATTGAGAACCTCTTCTGCGCTAGAGTGTTAAAAGTAACTGCAAGGTTTCTGCCTTCATGAAGTTTTGAAGCATTTGTGATTCTTACTTTATAATGTGTTTCAGATCTACCTTTTTCTTATTGTTTTACATTAATTACAGGCTTTTTAATTGTTTTCCTATTTTAGTTCATGTTGCAAACCTCCACCAAATTAATCTTGCTCAAGTATTTCTTAGAAACCTTCATTGGCTTTTAATTCCTCAGGATAATGAAAATATATTTCGTGTAAATTGACCATTGACAGCTCTTTCATAGGCACTTGTACTGTGATTAGATAGTAATATTCCCACTTTTTTAGACAAGAAGACAACTGGAAAATGGCAGAGCCAAGACTTAAACTCTAGCCTTTCAAAAGCCCTCAGTTCTTTGCAGCCAGCCCCTGAAGACCCTTTAAAGTCTGACCTCAGCCTATTTTGCTATATTGATTTCTCAATGCTAATACACAGGCCTACACTGTGAGCAAACTTATACATTTGTTAATCTTTGATTATTGGTTTCCTGCTTCTTGTTTGCATGTTTGCAAAAGCAAAGTATTTTGAGCATCTATTCAGCAATTATTGGAGAAAGAGTCTACAATCAAAATTACTATCAACTCAGAGTATAGTTTTTTTAATAGTGAAAGTGTCATGCACCCAAAAATAAATTTCTTGTATTTCTTTAACTCATTATGTTTTTGGCCACTTTTCCTTTTTTTAGGCCATATATTTAAGTCTACTTTTCTAACTTGTTTTTTTTTTTTCTAAATTTGATTTTTTTTCTTCCTCTTCTTAAACCATGGGCTTCTCTTTCTTCTCATTCTTTTCTCCATTCCTCCTTCCTCTTCCTACCCATTCTTTTTTTCTTCCTTCCACTTCCAACCCCTCAGTTTATAATGGGAACTTACATATGCTTTCTTATTTTTGTTATTTATGTACATGTTTTGTCTCCATCTAGATTAAATGCCTGTAGAGAACAGGATTCAGTTTTCTTCATTTTTGTATTTTTAATTCCATATATAAAGTTACTTTTTGCATAGTTATTTATGCATGACTTTATAATTAATAGGCTAATAAGATACATGAAGATAGATTAAGAGGTAATGTTTTCCTTTATTACAGAGTTAAAAATTCACCACTTAAGCAGTCTCCAGGTTATCAGACAGAACTAGTTATTCAGTTGGTATGGGTGGGTGGAGAACCACCACAACAAATAACCAGCCTGGCAGTCAATTCTTCATATGGATTGTAAGTATAATTTATGTGTTTCTTAGTCTCTTCATAGTATTCCATACATTTTTTTTTTAATTTTTAAAAATAGAATGATCTTTATTACAGCATCAATTTAAAAGTTGTATCTCTTTAACTCAGATCAGACTTAGGGTTTATTTGGAAAATAATTCTGTTCCGAATAATTTACTCTGGGTATGCTAGCTTATAGTGCTTTCCAAAGAATTGAGATAAAAGTTTAAAGTCAATATGTACTTTCATGGATATACTCTCAGATATTATTTCCTTATTGATATTCGGTATAATGGAGGTCTAACAGCATCAGCTCAGAAGACTTTGTTCTAAGCTAATTCTGTAAATGTTGAACCATAGCTATAAAATTTCTTCTTTCTATTTCCAAAATTCACTTGTATAAATTATAAAGGCATAGTAATAGTTTGGTAAAGTATTTTACTACAGTTGTATCATCAATTCATACCTTTAAGTATTGAGTATGAATTATAATACTTTTTTTATAATTTGGTAGACTTACCAAGTATTTTTGTTTGTTTTAAAAATCAACGTGGTATTAGAGAAGCCATACATTATTTATTCCCAGGGCTATTTATTGGTTGTGGGTCATTTGGTCGTCTTCTTTTATCCTAGCCCTAGTGACTCATCTTTTTCTTCTTCCTGAAGCTATTACCACTCACTCTATCTCTTACCGTTGTATACCCAGCTAGGACTGGCTGTAGTCTGAGATTCTCATCTCTCAGTGTCTTTAATTTGCTGCCCCACAGTGCCTTCTCTCTTTTACTATTTCACTGCCCACAACCATAAAGAGGGAATAAGAAAAAGAACCAATAAGAAATTTCAAAGGAAGTTGCAAATCAGTTGATCACAGGCTGATGGACTCACAGTTAACATTTTTTTAGCCCTTATTGCATATTTTTTTTTTAAAGATTTTATTTATTTATTTGTTAGAGAGAGAGAGAGAGAGAGAGAGCGCGCGCACAGGCAGACAGAGGCAGAGGGAGAAGCAGGCTCCCTGCCGAGCAAGGAGCCCGATGTGGGACTCGATCCCAGGACGCTGGGATCATGACCTGAGCCGAAGGCAGCCGCTTAACCAACTGAGCCACCCAGGCGTCCCCCTTATTGCATATTTTTAATATTTGAGCTGGCTGCCAAAATTGTTTAATGTGAAATCCATATTTAGAGCTTTGACTGAAAAATCTAATTACCTGGCCCATTGTCTCTAATCCTGCTTGGCAGTGGTCAGCATGAACAGAATTGAAACATTTCCTCTTTAGAAGAGTCATCTGACGTCCTCCTGTGGCTTGTTTGTCTTGCTTACAGAGTCCCTATGTACATTTCTGTTTTAAGTTTCTGACTTTAGATATCTTAAGAGTCAAATTCCTTTATTCATAGTTGCTCGGTTTGTAGTACCTGACTTATAACTGGGAATGTATTTGGAGTACTCCAAAGGGAGACCTCCAACATTTATGTTTTCCACTTTTTATTCTTGACTGAATGGATTACCAAAACTTTCCCAGAGAGATAACCTGCCACTTCCCTAGTGGAAGAGAATGTCTTTCTCTAAGCTGCTCGAAATGTCCCTAAGTCAGAAAAATAGATGTCACATTTCCTAGCATGGAGATTTATGTCTGTGATCAAGTTTTACTTCCTATGCCAACATTTTTTTAATGATATAGACTTTTAATCATTAATGTCTGCAGAAGATCTACATAGTTCCATGAGAAGTCATATGTAACATGTATTTCCATGTTTCTGATAGTCTTTAGTGGCAAAGAAGAATTATCTGGAAAACCCATCCTCCTCCTTTTCAGCCTTATAGACTACAAGTACATTTCCTTATAATTACTTATTTGTGCTAAAATATTTACTCTTTTCTTATTCCCAGGGTAGTTTTTGGCAATTGTAATGGCATTGCAATGGTAGACTACCTCCAGAAAGCAGTACTCCTCAACCTGGGCACTATTGAATTATATGGCTCCAATGATCCTTATCGGAGAGAACCTCGGTCTCCTCGTAAATCTCGACAACCTTCAGGAGGTATAAAGAAAACCGTCCTGAGTTTTAGGATTTCTATAAATACTGAGTTACTTCTGTGACTATAAATACTTTAGTTAGATACATAGCTTGTCTGACTTAGTCTATATATGTAAACTGTCAAAACTAGTAAAAGATTTGAGCCTTCTTTGTTTTGTGTTATTAGATTTCACTTTTGTTTTTAATAGCCTAGGATTTTAATTAACATTGGGAAAGAAACACAGTGGCAAGCTTCTTCAGCTAAATTATGAGATGAAAATTTGTCTCATTATTAATTTCAAAGCTTTGCCCCTTTTATTGTTTGGTATTGTAAGACCCTAGGTGTTGTTCCACCTATGTTATTTAAAGGGATCATTTCCTGTGTGAAAAAAAAATGTAAATGCAAAAGTGAATTTGAATTCTATGAAAATGCAGTGTTTTTAGATAGCCTTGATTCAATGCAGTCCCAAATCCATTAAGAATTTTCTTTATAGCATTCTTTTATGTTTGCTAGGTGATTAGTCTTAATTTTATAATGTTGAAAAAAATTTTTTAAAGATTTTATTTGAGAGAGCGCATGGTGGGGAGGGGTAGAGGGGGAGGGAGAAGCAGTCTCTCACTGAGCAGGGAGCCCAGATATTGGGCTCCATTCCAGGACCTCCTGGATCATGACCAGAGCTGAAGGCAGGCACTTAATTGACTGAGCTGCCCAGGTGCCCAATTAGTCTTAATTTTAAATGTTTTAATATGTCTAGTTGGTGGTCTTTACCAGTACTTGTCACATTTTTTTTTTTTAAACCTCCTGGCATTGGATCTCTGGCATGTAGGGGTATATTAGTGAGGACTGCAGCAGTTACTGGCCTGAAGGCTCCAGTCTCCTCAGGACCTGGGATTGATCTCCTCAGCTGGACCAGGGATTGAGGGATTGAGGGGAACCCTATCTAGGGCAGACTTAGCCCATCTGCAGAATGCCCATGTGCAGTAAAACACTGGGAAGCTCTGGTCTATACTTATAACTCAGTCTGTCCGATTTTAAATTCTCTCTGAGATTCATTTCTCATTTGCTCTTATGGCATAATTAGCTAATACTACCTGTATCACAGTTCATAAAAGAAGAAAAAGAAAGGTGGGGGGATAGAGACCTTACTCTCACTTTGGTTTGATGCTTGAATTTTCTTTTCCATTTTTGTTTTTGTGTGTGATCATTTTGCCATGTGTTATCTTCAGCAGAAATTGTCCCAACCATACCATTCTAGTACCTTTGTCTCCTTTTTTTCCTTCGCTTTTCATTGCTTCACTAAGGCATGCTGATTGTGACTTCTTGCACGTGCGGCCTTTCTAGCTTATATTCTGAATCTGTGAAAAAACTCCGTTCTTCCTTAAGTAAGTTATTTATTCCATGTCAGTAAAGTCATGGCATGTTTTTTTGTTGTCTGTAAAATCATTTTTTCTCACTTATTTTTAAAAGAGCTTATTAAAACATTATATATCTAAAATGGCATACTCATTCCTTAAGTTCATCTTCCTGTGTATATGAAAACAGCTATTGAAATGTTTGTGTCCCAACCCGGTTTCTTTATAAAGCAAACTAATATTTAGTATTAGAAAGTTAAAACATTGTCATAGAGAAGACAAGTACTTTTAGCAATTTTACCACAAACCTGTGTAAAAACTTTATTGCTCCTAAAATGAATTAATTTCTCTTCTCCTTGATACCTCATAATAGTTTCATAGAATTGCTAGAAATTAAATATATAAGCTTATCCAAGAATAGAAACCAGTTTTGCCATGTGATTTCAAAAATGTTTTTTTCTTAAATTTCATTGCATCCTCTATCCTGTAGTAAATCTCATAATATTTATATTAATATTTGCTTTATTTTATATTGAAGAGTTAGATGTTTAAGTACAGGAGAACTATTTGAGTTTTTCTTTATCAGTTTAAGATATTATTATGCTCAGTTATAACAATATTTAGGATTGTGTCTTAAATAAAAATTAAAAGAAAGTTATTTTAAAATGTACTTTAACATTTTAAGAATATTTGTGCCTTATTTCTAAAATTGTTTCAAATAACATTAAATATAAAATAATTGGTACCAGAATTCTTTAATTGTCTTGATAAAAAGGCTATTCTTATAAAAGTACATATTTTATAATAGTTTTAGAAGTATAGGGGCACCGGGGTGGCTCAGTGTGTTAAAGCCTCTGCCTTTGGCTCAGGTCATGATCCCAGAGTCCTGGGATCGAGCCCTACATTGGGCTCTCTGCTCCACGGGGAGCCTGCTTCCTCTTCTCTCTCTGCTGCCTCTCTGCCTACTTGTGATGTCTGTCAAATAAATTAAAAAAAAAAAAAAACCTTAAAAAAAAAAGTGTAAGCCCAAATACCTCCAAATTCTGTCTTTTTAAAGATTGGCTTGGAAAAATGTTTTTACTGCTAGTAGATTCTAATACGATTTCATAAGAAGTGAGGTGTTTGCTACTCATGAAATTATTTTGTAAACATTATAGTTTGTGTTTTACAGCTGTATTAAAATACAGTTGAACTCATAACTAAAATGTGTGCAGTGTTTTCATAATAAAAATTATGAGACTTTTACAGAGACAACTAGTGATAAAGTATTTCAACTACCTGTATATCTGCTTGCTGAAAGTCTTAATTATAACAAAAGTGACACATGATTAATAGGTGTCTTGTTTTGCTGACCACTTTTTCACTCAATGAAGGACACAAAAGGGAAATTTCTATTCTGAATATAATTCTAAACCCCAAATAAGATCTTTTTGGTGATGTGAAAGTGATAAACCCATGAAAAGAAACTTAACTTAGTCTTGGAAATTGATAATAATGAAGAAAGAAATTAGAGGGACAGGTTGTGCATGACTTTAGGAAAGATATTTTTGAAAGTTACAAAGAAGTGGCTCTAAAAATGAAGATTTGGGCTATACAATTACAATTAATTTCAAGTCTTCAATATATTCAGTTATTGAATAAAAAAAGAAATAGCTATCAAACCCCATAAACTAGTTGATATTTCTGTGTGTGTGTGTGTGTATGTATTATAAGAAACAAAACAAACTATATAAGAAATGAGAGCTATAATCAAGGATGCATAATAAATTTTGTATAAATCATTAAGTACTGTGTTGAGTATAGGCTGGTCTTGAAAAAATGGGATAGCAAAATGTTTGGTTTCAATGAAAATATAATTAAAGAAGGATTAGGACTCTAGGGATCATTTGAAATGATAGTTGAAAAACAGAATATAGAACTAAATAACTTTGTCAACCCTTCATTAAGAGGAATGATTTATCTTCCTGGGAATTATGAAAAGTAAGAGAAATGAAAATCTAAGCTATATTTTGTATGTAAGGCAGATCTTAGTAATAAAAAGTGATAAAGTAATAAAAACGTGTGAAGAGAATTTGTAAATAGTACCCAAGTTGATAAAGGACAAATAAATCAGTAAATTTGATGTACAGATCACTCAGAATTCTAGAATGATTTGTGTGCGTATTGAAATGCCTGTGTGCGTACTGAAAATAGAGCTATCAACTGAAGTCAGAGAGAATCTACTAAAAGTAAAATGTACCAAAATTGGTGTTACTTTTTTAATCTCATAACTACATTGATGGCTCATAGCACCCTGTTGACATAATGTTTCCTAAAGTTAATCAGATACTTAATAAAGAATTCCATGTATATTTTTTATGAACTATGCAGGTGGAAGTGACCTAGTCATTTTGACAGTTGCAGGATTGATTAAACCAGGAGTCAGGGAGTCAGCAAACTACTGTCCCTGAGCCAAAGCCGGCCTACTACTGGGATTTGCCAGTACAGTTTAATTAGAACAGCATATTGCTTATTTTCTTAGCTGGTCTCAAAACCAATCTAGACCTTCACAGACCAGGTTTGCCAACCCCTGGATTAAACCATGGTATCTAGTGGGTCGATTGTAGCCTAACATTAACTTGTATGTAATGAACCTCAGTAGATACATTATGATGAATAACATATGATTATGGTTTGTTGAACATTTTGAATAGTAAATTAAGCTTCCTACTTAAACATGTGAAAAAGAAGGTATGCTTTTTGTCCATAAAGGGTAACTACTACATTTGATGGCAAAGACCCAAAAAGATACTTGTAAGTAGAAATCATAAATCGTACACTGTAACCACATTGTATAAACCATAGGATTATATATATCAACCAGTCTGTGTAGGGTTGAACTTGACTTTTACCCTGAGCCCAAAGGAAGGCTTAACATTTCAAAATTGATTATCTAGCCTCACTAAAGTAGTAGATACACTATCACTACTATTTATTACTGAGGTATAATTGGCTATATAATCATTATATTAGTTTCAAATACTGATTTGATATTTGTACACATTGCAAAATGATCACCACAGTAGGTCTAACAGTCGTCATCTTACATAGTTAATTATTTTTTCCTTGTAATGGGAACTTTTAAGATATTTACACTATCATTAACTATAGTTTTGCTGTACATTACATCCCTTATTTATTCTATAACTGGAAGTTTGTACCCTTGACCCCTTTTATCTTTTTTTCCCCACCCTCCATACCCTGCTATGGCAATCATCAATTTGTTCTCTGTATCCATGAACTTGTTTCTTGATTTTTTTTGTTTTTTTGGGGGGGAGGTGGTTTCGGTTCCACTATATCATAAAAGTGAGATCATACAGTAATTGTCTTTCACTGTCTGACTTACTCTGTTTAATGTAGTGTCCTTGAAGGCCATCCATGTTGTCACAAATAGCAAAATTTAAATCTGTTATGGCTGAATGTATCCCATTGTGTTTGAATGTGTATGTGTGTGTGTGTGTGTGTGTATACCACCCACATTTTTATATATGCCACATTTTCTTTAGCCATGCATCTACTGATGGACACTTAGGTTGTTTCTGTATATCACTACTGTTTAAAGACCTGCTATTTTAGTATTCTATCAAGGAGTCCATTTATATAAACAAGTATTTTGTCAAAGATTAAATGCATACCTAAAATTCCATCCATTGTCTTTGAACCATAAGAACTAGTTTTTTGATTTTTGTTTTTTTCCAGAATCATAGTTTAATAAGTGTTAAAAAGAGAAAAAAAATTACTGGTTATTATTCAAAACTTCCTAGTGAAGAAAAATAATACATAAATCAAAATAGAAAACCCTTCTTATAAACTCAATTCAGTACTTCATGTTCTCTGAAAATGTTATTGTGAGAGCTTTCTTAGTGATTGGACTGACATCATGTCTTTTACCAAATGCTTGGAAAAGTTGGTACTGATCATATATGCACATATGTCAGCATAATAGCTAACTTCTTCTGAGACCTAAATATGTAGCCTCCCCAACCCTGTCCGCTGCCCAATATGTAGCCTCCCCAACCCTGTCTGCTGCCCAGCTATCCCAAACTCCTGATGTATGTTTATTTGTAATTTTTAAAGAATTTGCAGGAATTCTTTTCATTCTAATCACCAAGGAACTTAATATCTGTGCAAATTGTTTACTCTGCATATTGCCATGTTTTTTAATTCTACATTTAATTTAACTGTCTACAGCATAAAATACCTTGCTGTGGTTTCTCCTAAGAATCTAGGCCATCCTATAAGATAGATTAGTTCTATATAATTCATATAAATCTGTGAAAAGGAAGTATTTTTTTAGAGCTCTTTAAAAATGTGTGGTATAATTTTTAAGAAGTATAGTCCTGTAAGATAAGTAATGTACAATATTTTAAATATTAGAAATGTGGAGGCACAAAATAATTTTAAATATTCACTGAAGATGTTTGAGACATACTTAGCAAAAACCACTTTGATGTTTGAGAGTTTCTATGATGTAAAAATCACCAAATTTACTACCAAGTATTTATTTTCCTTCAAGAGAAATCCAGTAACTGTATCATATACTCTCAAATTACTGATTTTAAGTGAAGTCCTATTTTGTGTCTAATGTCCTTGAAGAATAGTAAATTATCTATTAGAACTTTTCTTTTTGCTTAACTAATGACTACTGTACTATTTTTAGGTATTTTTAATATCAAATGCTCCTATTTCCTATCTCAAGATTATTGGGCATAGTAGCAATGCCAGTACAGTCTATTCAACTGCTGGGTTTTTAACAATGGACAGTCATTAAATGTGTACTGTAAATAGGACGTAAAACTGCACGTATGTAAATTTGTGTTGTGATTTGGTTTCTGGTTTTGTTTTTTAGCAGGTCTGTGTGATATTAGTGAAGGGACTGTAGTCCCAGAGGATCGCTGCAAATCTCCAACTTCTGGTAATTTGTTTTTTATTTCATTAATAATTAAAATTGAAAAAAACCAATACAGTGTGAAAAATTCCTTTTTACAGCTAAGCTTATAAAATAATACCTACAAGGAACTTTTGTGTCACATATTTATTCTCAAAATAACTATTTTTTGCATTCTCATTAAGTGAAAAGAAATGCACTAGATAAGATTCCACAGCTGTTACCCATTAAGAGTCATATAACTATTTATTTAGCTTGCTTATGTTTATACTTTTTTAGGGAAAATATATTTTACTTGTCACCATTGGATGGTTTGGTTAATCTACAATGTTGTCTTTGCTCTAGGCTTGCCTGGTGTCATCTGTTAGAATAGTGCTCTAATTCTTGAATAGTATCCATTTAAATATTATCAAAGATTTTGAACATTTATAATCTAATGATAACTGTAGACAGAATAATTGTAGACTAATTGTATATGTTTTTATTTTTGGTCAAAGTGATATTTGATATAATTTTATAGCTATATTAAAGCAGTTGTCCTTTTTTGTCCATGTGCTATAGATCTTTATGTAACCTATGTGTATATTAATATTTTAGTGGAACATAACTTTTAGTATCTTTTCAGTCTCCTTAAGATTAAGAGGATCATGATTTTATTATTATTTTAAGTGGATAGAAACTTTGTGAGTCTTTACTGCAGTTGAATTCACAGTTCTAATTACCATATTAAATCATTCTGGCTGGGAATATTTATCAGCTTTTGACTGCAAAGGTTGTTCTTAGGATAAAGTGACATGGTTCTCCGCTAGATTTTGACCCTTCCATAGCTGGTTCTTCTACATCAGAAGTCATTATAAGCATGGGAAATTTTTGGGAAGTGCGTTTTACTTTACTCTCTCATATTTCAGCTTAGCATTTTGTTAGACATAGGACTGTAACATTTTTGTGATGTTTTCTTTTTGAAATTGCATTTTCCTGATGTTGCACAAGTTATACCTTAAGATATATCCACCTTCTGGTTTTCTTAATCTTTAAATTTTGTATTTAAATTGACTCATTAATAGAATATGGAACTATAGGGATTATGTAATTAGCACCTAATGTTAAGTCTGAACATTGGTACAGTAAAGTTTGAATGAATAATATGGAGCAAGTGACTGTATATCTGATCTCACAGAACTAGAGTTATTTCTGAATTTGGAATTCAGAACTGTAGTATCTTCTTTATTGCTGTTCTTTGTCTATCTACCTACAATACTGTTCTGATCTTCTTACCTTCTCTAAAGGCCATATGAATGCAGTTGTCAATATGTTAAGGCTAAAAGCCAAACTGGATAATTTGGACATGTAATTATCTTTTAATATACTAAATGACCATCAAAATTGTTTTGACAAGACTCAGTACAAATAAAATAATGTTCTTCATTATCCTAAGCCAAACTATAAATAGTATATACATCTATCAATTTAAAATAGCCAATAAGAGGTAATTTTGGATAAGTATTTAATTAAGTATATTAAAATTTGAGTATATAAATATAAAAAGTATGTAAAAGTAGAAACCCTCCAAATCTTTCTCTGAGAAACGCAATCATCGTTGAACATTTTCAAATATATTATATTTTTTGATCCACATGAAAGGACAGTAAGCTTTAACATACAGAAATTTATATGACACTAGGTATTTTATTGTTTCAGTGAGTTTGAACTACAAAGTAAGAATTGTGACTGCAAAAATCATTGATATATCAGAAATTCTGATCTTAGATAGAAAACTCTTAACTTTAGTTTAGTCTTTGATTATGCCCCAAAAGATATAAGAATTTTCTGAAGAATTATATGCATTCTTATGTATCAGGAAGGATAGCTTTTACAAAAAGCAAATCAAACTTTAGTAGATAGTAGTTGTGCCTGAAACGTGTTTCATAGAGCAGGAGATGTCACTCATGCATATGTACTAAAACATATACTAGAAACTAGAATAAAATTATGGAAAGCTAACCCTTTGATGCTATATTCTTATAGTTATGTCTTTCACTATTGGTCCATTTTAAAATAGTAGTAATTCTTGCTACCCATCTTGGGCCAATTGTCTAAACTTTGCACATTTGTAACTTTTTTGCCTTCATTCTTGTTTTAATAAGGAAATAAAGGAATAATTTAGTATAATTTCTCTCACCAATACATGCAAATTCTACTAATTTAGGATGGTCAAAAAAGAAAAATGGATGGGGGTAAGTTTGAGGTGAATGAGAAGAACCACAGGTGATCATGTTATTAAAACATGGAAAGTAGTAATTAAATTGCCAGCTTCAAGTACTTTCTGCAGTGTGGTAGGATATAAATAAATAATTAAATGATGAATATAGATTATTAAACCAATATAGCTAATAGAAAACAGTGTATCATGAGAGAAGAAGAATGTATAAAAATGGCTTGGGAGTTAAACTGAGTCACTCATAAATACTAAGAGGAGGACCACTATTATAAAAATGAAAAGTAGCCATACACCCTTTATCAAAATCAGTGTGTTTATTCAAAATAATAATACAAATGAAGAGCAAATTTTTATGAAAAGCATTTAAGTCCCATAATCAAAATTGGTTGTCTCAGTACTTTAGCTGATCAATATCAAAGCTCAATTCAAAGAGCATCCTGAGAAAGTACAAGTAATTTATATAGTTTGGCTTTTCCATTTGTTTTTAAATAAACCAGCAGTCTCTCTGAAATAGAATATAAATTCTGTCATCCTGAATTAACATTAGAACTTCTATCTCCATTTGATCTTTGTATTTCAAAGAACTCAGATTGCTTTATTGAGCACTTTAATTATATTGGGATTTTGTTTTAGTATTGCATCAGAAATGTGTGTGTGTGCATGTGCATATGTGAAAATGATAAAAACATTTATTAGGTTATTTCAGTTTGAAGAAAACCCAGGGCCAATAGGCCATAATATAAATGCTGCCTTCAGGAGTTGCCATATACCCCAGAAAAACCAAAAATCTGTAAATATTTTCTATGTTTATTTAATCATAATTATTTGGTAAATATATTCAGGTGGGATATGCTGAAAGCATTTTTGGAACTTCGACAAAAACTCTGAAGACCAATAGTAGGCAATTTCAGTTAGGGGAAACAAATCTTTTCTTTACATTTATGACTTATGTTGGAAATTTTTTTTGGAAATACTAAAAAATATTTTTTATTGTGTTATGTTAGTCACTACACCATACATCATTAGTTTTTGATGTAGTGTTCTAATATTCATTGTTTACGTAAACACCCAGTGCTCCTAAAAAAAAA
>RCUC01120536.1:0-11557 GCA_003697995.1 Taxidea taxus jeffersonii
TGGTCATATCCAGTTTCAAATTGTTATGTTTCTATTATTCATTGGATGGCCGTGGCCTTAAGAGGGCATTTGCCTAACTGTGAAAGGCTTGTACACCAAAAGGATGATATATTGCATCAATAGTAAGAATATTTTATACTTTTAGAAAAATAATTCAATGAAAATTGCATTTATAATTTTATACATAGATGAGTTAATAGAATTCCAAATATGTGAATATTTGCTAAAAAATATTTCATCTGCCCTCCAGTCCAGTAAAGACTTCTTTGAAAACAAACTCAAATGAAGAAACATTATCACCATTTCCTCTCTATTCTCTACTTTTAGATCACAAATCATCCTTTTTTAATGCATTTGTAATCTTTGTTGATGGGATAGGTATAATGGTTTGCACCCTGTTTGGCTGACAGTAACTGGCAATTGGATTAAGAGTCCCAATCCCAAACCCCTGGATAGCACCAAGGAACTCTTTCCCTGATTTAGGGCAAATAAATTCTGCTCCAAGTTTTACAAAAGAGAGTCACTTACAGCTAACCATGACATTGCAATTCTCATATGTTGCTCAGTGGGAGAACAAGCTACTCCAAGTGCCACAGTGTCGAAAACTGAAGAGTTCTTTCTATGAGATATAAGCTACTTTTAGTATGCTGTCACAAGGAGTTTAAAAAATAAAGAAAACGCCAGTAATTCAGCTCTAAAGTGATAGTGTTCAGTTGTTAAAAGGTCACCTGCCCTTGGCCTCATTTCAGTTTAATTGGGACAGGTTAATCTTCTTTTCTGTTTTTCTTTCAATTTGGAATGAAACTGGGATCTCTGTTAGTACTCCTCATCCATCAAATCCTGTGACCTTGAAAGGAGACAGCAGCTCTCCTTCTCAGGAGAGTCTGAAAATGAGAATTAAAATAGGTCTTCTCAGTTGAGACCCATAGCAACATGTAATAAGACATGTAAAAAAAGATTCTATCACTGCAGGCATTCTGTAATATTTTTCTAAGTAACATATGGAGTCAAAAAAAGAATTCATTTAAGCTCAAAGTAAAAAAATAAAAAAAGAAAGAAAAATCAGGAAGATGTTAAATCTTCTAAAAGTCAACTAAAATTGTCTATGAAAATTTTGTATGGAAGTCAATAATTTTATAATTTGCTTCAGTTCTTATGAAAAACTCCACACCTCACAGTATAAACCATTTTTAACTCTGACCCTCTAGAAAGTATCCCCCAAAAGAACAATAATAACATTAGCAAACTGTTTGAATAAAGATGCAATTTTTATTATTATAAGAAGACTTTGTGAATGTTGAACCACCTTTGCATCCCAGGAATAAGTTCCACCTGGTCGTGAAGAATGATCCTTTTAATGTACTTACTGTTGGATCCAATGAGGTAGGCTCTTGCTGAGAATTTTGGCATCTGTATTCATCAGGGATATTAGTCTGAAATTTCATTTTTGATGGGATCTTTGCCTGGTTTTAGAATCAACGTAACGCTGGCCTCATAGAAAGAGTCAACTCAACACCCAAAAAACAGATAATCAAGTCAAAAAATGGGCAGAACAGACAGCTCTCCAAAGAAGACATACAAATGGCTAACAGACACATGAAAAAGTGTTCATTATCATTAGCCATCAAGGAAATTCAAATCAGAACCACACTGAAATACCCCCTTATACCAATTAGAATGGCAAAAATCGACAAGGCAAGAAACAATAGTTGTGGAGAAAGGGGAACTCTCTTACACTGTTGGTGGGAATGCAAGTTGGTGCAGTTACTTTGGAAAATAGTGTGGAGTTTCTTCAAAAAATTAAAAATAGAGCTCCCCTATGACTCAGCAATTGCACTACTGGGTATTTACTCCAAAGATACAGATGTAGTGAAAAGAAGAGCCATATGCACCCTAATTTTCATAGCAGCAATATCCACAACAGCCAAACTGTGGAAAGAGCCAAGATGCCCTTCAAAAGATGAATTGATAAAGAAGATGTGGTCCATATACACAATGGAATATTACTCAGCCATCAGAAAAGATGAATACCCAACTTTTGCTTCAACATGGATGGGACTGGAGGAGATTATGCAAAGTGAATTAAGTCAAACAGAGAAAGTCAATTATTATATGGTTTCACTTATTTGTGGAACATTTAAGTGTTCTACATGGAAGACACTAGGAGAAGGGAAAAATGAAGGGGAAGAAACCAGAGTGGAAGATGAACCATGAGAGACTATGGACTCCGGGAAACAAACGGAGAGTTTTAGAAGGGGTGGGGGGATGGGTAAACCTGGTGGTGGCTATTAAGGAGGGAATGGATTGCATGGAGCACTGGGTGTTATATGCAAACAATGAATCATGGAACACTACATCAAAACCTAATGATGAACTGTATGGTGACCAACATAACACAATTTTAAAAAATAATAAAGATATCAGCAATTTAAAAAAAAGAGTGGAGATGCATCTTGAGGCAGATTATAGTTTCACTGTAGCAAACAAGTAAACTGGCATTTTGAACTAAACTAAAAATGAGACTGGAAAATGTTATAACATAGGAGCAGATAGTTTTATTCAGGTACCTGTGAAAATGGCTTATTTTTCTTTTGATAGTTTAATTTTCGTCTTTTAATTATGTGAAACTCAAGATAAAGTTCTGTCTACTTCACAACATTGATCTATTCATAACAATTCTGCCCTTCACAGCCACCCACATTGCATAACTCCAGGAATCAATATTCCTAGAGATTGCCTTGTAAATGGTGTTCCTGGAATTACTCAATCCAGGTTTCCTGCTGATATCCAGATAAATCCAAATACTTGATTGGATTGTTTCCATTCTTTGTTAATTCTCAGAGACTCTTGCTTATAAGGCATTCCCCTTTCTCTCTTTTTCCCCTTCCTTCCTTCTAAGGGAGCAGTGTGCAAAGTTATGGTGCTAAAATGTTATAACATTTTGGAGATAGATTTTAGAACAAAAAGATAAAACTATATAAAAGTCAGCTAGCCAGTGAAAAATAATTCTGCCCAGCAAGACTTTCTTTTTCATGATATCCAAGATTTTTTGATGGAATGGATATATGGCCATGGTCAATATAATTATATGACTCTTTTAAAAAATTAAATTGTGTCTTCCATAATTCATTTTAGCTGATTAATACATTTTTCCTCCTTGCATATTTGGACACTTTATTCCAAGACCAGATGGTGAACTTTTCAACTTCTGCCAAAATATAAGGCATTAGGGGTGTGTGTGTGTGTGTGTGTGTATGTGTGTGTGTGTATGAGAGAGAGAGATAGAGAGAGGGATGAAT
Organism: Taxidea taxus jeffersonii; assembly: GCA_003697995.1. Classification (NCBI taxonomy): domain Eukaryota; kingdom Metazoa; phylum Chordata; class Mammalia; order Carnivora; family Mustelidae; genus Taxidea; species Taxidea taxus. Next base: position 3,300 of record RCUC01120536.1, read on the forward strand.
ATATTCAATTTGTACATATTCAGGAAATGAAAAACTCTCTGGTTCTAATTTGTGTCAGTTTCAGGCAGTGCTGTCTTGATAAGCACTGCATATAACAAAGGCCTATATGGTCCTTTTTTATATTTTTGCTAATGTAAACAATGATAATATAATGCTATATGTCTGCTTATAAACGTATTTAAAATTGAGAGTGTTTTATGTTTTATATAAAAATAGAAAAAAATCACACTCTATTCAAACTCCCTACAGAACCTCCTTTACAGATCTTATTTTGTCAGTTTTATAGGGACAGTTTTTCACAATAAGTATCCCAGAGACCCACAACAGGACATAAAGTGTAGGCTTAAAAAGAGGAATGATACACATTTCTCATCACCTCATTGTGGCCCCTGAGCTTGCTTAGAATTACATGGTGATTAGATGTCCTACTCTCTTTCAATGCCTCTTATCTCCCATACTTGGATGACTTTGAGAATGAGTACATCCTTAATGCCTCAGTTGCCTTGTCCTTGTCTAGGCCCTGATGGTGCAAGAGAGTCCCACTAGTAGGTCTGAGGTAGTCAGTAAAGTCAGGGAGGTATTGACTGGTGAAGTGAAGGTGAAGATCAGCCATGAAGGATGAGAAGTAACTAGATAAGGGAAGAAGTGGAGGGAGAGGGTGGAGACTGTGCCAGTTAGAATAGCATGTACAAACGTCCTGTGATGGCGATGAGAATCACAAGTATGAGAAACCAAGAGTAGGCCTCTGTGACTGAAGCCCAGAGCATGAGCAGGCATAGGTGAGAGACCAGAGAACAGAGGATTGCAGGAACCTGGCCAAGCAGAGCTGTGAGAGCCTTGGGAAAGATTTTTCTTTGTATTTTGACTAAAGGGAAAGAATTTGAGCAGAATGGCTCTGCATTTTGGAAGTAACACTGGAGCTACAGTGTTGAGGAAAGATTGAGTTAAGGTTCCAAATCAGTGACTTTACAGACAGAAGTGTAGACGAGTTGATGGAGATGAAAACAGTAAGAGCTATTTAGAAAGCAAATCAACTGGAGGACTAGAATGCATAAGAAAGGTGAAGGAGATGTCAAAAATAGCTTCCATGTTTTATTGTAAGTGCAATGAGAAGAGATAATTAGGGCAATATATTGAATGCACACAAACACAGAGAAATGGAAAATCTTTGGTTAGAAAATGGTCATCCAAGTGATCATTATATATCTAATTAGGATAATAGAAACTCTGGGAGTCCCAAACTTAAAAGAAATTGAAGATGTTCTCCATGCTATATAGCCAGTATTTTCATCATTTTGAATTGTTAGGATATTGGTGTATAGAGAAATAGGTGATTTTGTCATTGTAAAACACTGCCTCAGTTGAATCAATTTGAACTCACTCATTTAGCTTTACTAAATTAATATTTTCCTCTCCTTTATTTGCTTTTTTAAAAATTAAAACAGTGGCTGGCAATAGAGCCCAGAGGTAAAATCTGGTCTTCAGTCTGTTTTTGTAAATAAACAAAATTTTATTTTGTTTTATTGGAACACAGCTACTCCCATCAATTTCCTTCTTAAATATGGCTTATTTTAGGGTACAAGAACATTATGGAATAGTTGCAACAGAAATCATATGGCCCACAAAGTCTAAAATATTTACTCTCTGGCCCTTTACAGAAAAAGTTTTCTGACTCTTGGGTTGAAAGACTTATCTTTACCTTTGTTCTCTTATCATAAAATGTTGTTCGATAAGGTTACTAATATCATTCCATTTAAATAAAATTTGATATATTTTGTATTTGAAATTCAACCTTGTGCACAGGTCCTCAATTTCTTGTTTCTTTAGAACAAACATAATTTTATATGTAATTTTGGGGGACCTGAAATAAATACCATTTTAGTCCACTATTCTTAAGTTATGCTTTCTGACATTTTTATCTTTTTCTAATCTATACCTCATTAGTCAATCTCTGTCATATTCAAAGGCAGACATAGTCCCAAGATGATTACATATAGAACTTTCAATTTTTGTCACAAACATTCCATGTCAGTGTATCAGCTGCTTTATTAAAATATTTGGAAAACATTCATGCATCAAAACATGTGCTGAGTGTAAATGCTTTCCTGAGGAATAAATTGGAAGGCTTCATCTCAAAAATAATAATAAAACATTGATATTGTTGAGAGCCATATTATACGAAGTAATAGTCTATGGGTCAAGGGAACTCAGTAAGAACTTCTGTTCAGTAATTTAAGTACAAATATTTAGATATAAGTAAACTCATATATATTTTTTATATTTGTTTTTATGTGTTATATTTTTCATACTACTACTTTTATAAGGAAATGATGAGTTACCAGAGCTAAGTAACCAACATGAAACATTGTTTTACATTTTAAGAATTTTTAATGGACAGTTATAGTTATTATTTTTCAATTGTTTTTTTCTACCTAGAATTTTTTAATGACCAAATAGTTTTTAAGTTATTATTTACTAGTGAATAATCAATAGGCAATAACAAATGTCCTCAAATTCTTTTCACCCCTTTGATATAATTTGAACATCTAAATGAATAGGAAATTAGAAGTATTGTCTATCCTGTCATTCTATATTTTATTTAATTATACATGATTTACTAAAAACATGCCAAAATAGCTATAATAGACACCTAAGAATCACTTCAGCCCTAGAAATAAAGGCCTTCCTGAGAGAATGCTTTAGTCCGATCTCTGAAAAAAAAGATATCTAAAGGATTTTATTCATGCACAAATGATTTAACACTTTATTTGAATAAGGCATAGTGATAGTATCCAAAATATTAAAACAGAAAGATAAAATCCTGTCCTCAAAGATCATTTAGTATATAGAGAGCAAATAACTGATGCTTGAGAAATATTCATAGGATGAATGTTAACAATTGCAATATAGTGTAAACAAATGCTACATAGTCACCTGTACACAAACTTTCTGCTCCCAGTAGGCAAACAGTGGCTTGGGAGCAAATGCAGGCATCACCTCAGCAGGGAGCATGAGGAAGATCTCCAGGAGCTGGGACCTGGAGGGTCTGAGGAAGTTTTCCATGCAGGCAAGGATGGAGATCAAGAACAAGGAACAGCACGATTAATAGTACAGGCCTGAGCAAACATAAGTGGGTTTAGAAAATAGTATCTGTTTCATTATGATCCTTGTAGGAGAAGAGGGGGGAGGGAAAGATGTGCAGGATAAAAGACTAGATTATGAGGATTATGAAGCACCTTTATTATTTTCTAAAGGTGAGATCTTTTTACTGTTTTAGATATTTACATTGCATTATTAAGTCCAGTGGATATATTCATGTATATACGTGTGTGTGTATGTGTGTGTGTGTGTGTGTGTGTGTGTGTGTGTGTGTGTGTAGACAGTGGAAGGGGTGGAAAGAGAGGAAGAGAGAACGAATGTGTGCCTTATCTGGACACATACATAAAACTCTTTAAAGGGGAGCCGTGCGGGGAATAGGGAGAGCTGGGTTTGGCACCCCATACCCTCTACCTCCCCTTCCTGCCACAGCCCTTGCTGGAGAACTGCAGGAAACACCGGTGATGCTTCCACACACACAACAGGACAGAATCTGGGAGAAAGGTGGAAGGCCTCTGTCAGAGAACCCACCATTTAAAACACCCAGATTTAAAAGAACGCTTTTAAAAGTGAGTTTCTGTTAGTACAGGACAATGAAAACACTTTGTACTTAAGCGGCCCAGGGATTATTGATTAATTTAGTGTCTTCAGTTTTATTTTTGCAGGTCATCGTTCTGAAACATGACACTGTATTTCAGAGGTGCTCTATGGGATTCTAGGGTCGAAGAAGGGAGCTGAGAGCTGACCATGGGGTGAGGAGGTGAGGTGGTCGGGCTTCTGCTAGAGCACTTTCCATGGGTCAGACAGATAGAAGGAAGATTTTTTAGTAAGATTGACTTTGAATGAAAGTACGTCTTTGCTTTAGAATTTGAAAAGCACTACACTGTTTAATAAGATATACAGATTGCAGTTCCTAAATTCAAGAACGTTTATGGCTTTGGGATTTATTTCACTCGTGGTAGTAACCAGTTTTTTCTGTGAGATTTATGTGGGCAATTTTTTAGAGAAGTAAATTCCTGTATTTATTGGCACTTATTTAGCACACAATCATTCCCTTATATTAATGCTCAACAAATACACCGGGCGAAATAAAACACAGAAAATGCTGTTAGAAATGCCCTGTGACAATTCCATGTTCTTCTGTAAGCTTTTGAGAAGCCGAATTGCTGAGAAATTCGGTGGCTCTTCCTTAAAATAGACTGTGTAGACTTTATGTCTCAGGCCGTGGGACTCATGAGATGCCAATCTGCCATCATGCTCACATCTACCTATTCATCTGGAACTCGATGAGTGCATTGGTTCCCTATCAGCTCTGCTAACCTGTGAGTCAAAACCTAGAAAAAAACAAAAACAAAACAAAACAAAAATTAAAAAAACTCATCAATACACAGTGTGCAAACAGAGCCACTAAAAGCAGCAGTTAGGGGTGCCTGGGTAGTTCATTTGGTTGAGCCTCTTGACTCTTGGTTTCTGCTTAGGTCATGATCTTATGGGTGATGGGATCAAGCCCCGGGTCAGCTTCAGAGTTGAGTGGACAGTCTGAAGATTCTCTCTCTCTGCCCCTCCCCTCACTTGTGCACTCTCTCTGTCTCTTTCTCTCTCTAAAAAATAATAATAATAATAATAATAATTTAATTTAAAAATAAAAGTAGCAGTTACAGCTACAAGTAGAAGCACAATCTTCAGATACTAACAAGTAGTAGCCTTTTTCAACTATATGTATGTATATGAGTAAACATCAAGTTAGCATTATCATCTTTTAATACAAATCACTGCTCTGTATCAGTAGGAGCCAAAGTATAGAATCGGTAAATACATATGCTTTAGATTTTCTTAGAGTTGTAGTTAAAAGGAGAAAATATCTCCACCTGCTCAAGGTAGCATCTGCCAAATTTCATCATTTTAAAGGTGCCCTTACCCCCTTGTAAGACATAAGTTCATTATCACAAAGAAGGAGAAGGATATAAAGAAATTGGGCAAAATCCACACAGACTGTGTTAAAACAAACACCCTCTGAGCTTGGTTTTACTGAAATTTGACTATCGTGCCCGTGAGCATGCCATACAAATGATCTCCTGTCCAATTTAGGAGGACAAAGTGATTCTACAAACACAGCAACCTCCAGCACTCAAAAATGTGATAATTATGCTCAGAATATATGTTCTAGGAGGCTGTGTGTGTGTGTATGTATACAGGCAAACACTCTACATCCACATATATATTTTTCAATTTTAAAATGAAAATCTGTATATTATTTTAAAGATTTTATTTATTTGAGAGAGAGATAAAGCACAAGTAGGGGGAGGGGCAGAGGGAGAGGGAAAAGCAGGCTCGCCACTGAGCAGGAAGCCTCATATGGGGCTGAGCAGAAGGTAGACCCTTAGCCCACAGAGCCAGCCAGGTGCTCCAAAACCGCATATTTTTTTTTAAAAGATTTTTTAAATTTATTTACTTACAGACAGAGATCACAAGTAGGCAGAGAGGCAGGCAGAGAGAGAGAAGGAAGCAGGCTCCTTGATGAGCAGAGAGCCTGATTCGGGGCTGGATCCCAGGACCCTGGGATCATGACCTGAGCCGAAGGCAGAGGCTTTAACCCACTGAGCCACACAGGCTCCCCAAAACTGCGTATTTTAAAGAAGGCAAAAAGAACATGATGACTACTGTTAACATGCTAGGTGTTCAATATCTGATAAATGTTGTAGGTGTCAGAATAACTTTCAACATAACCTTTGTTAATAACTGTGCTTACAAATTATAAGCAATAGAATTATTTGGGGGCTATCTGTGATCTAGAAGATTTTACTGTCCTATCTAGAAGATTTTACTGTCACTATACCTATATATACTTTGCTCAAGAGTGGATCCATAGTCTTTTGCCCCATTCAGACATCAAGCAATGCACTGTTCTAGTGTAGAACATTCTAGAATGTTCTGGAAATAAATTCTTTGAAAGTCTGTGGTCTTCTCAAGCCATAAGAAGTGGGCATCAGACGTGAAACCTAACAGATTTTGACATGATCAGAAATCACCAAAATTAGAAGATGGCCTCACTTTATCTGTCTCTTTCTAATAATGAATTGCTTTTAAGACCAGGATTTAGGGCTCATATCTCTAGTTTCTGCTAAAAATCAGCCTACAAGTTAACACTTTTGTACTTATGCTACCACATATTATCACTTTCTAAAACAACATAACAGTTTTTAAGCCAAGCAAAATGGGTAAGCTTAAAAACCTCAGGATAAGAAATGTAAGAGACCTGTGGATTTTCATCCCTGAGTAGATGTAAATGCTAATGAAATGTTCCTTAAAACACATTTAAATTAAACCATGAGCTACCTTCAGCGATTATATGAAGTTCAAGAAGGACTGAAAATGTAGCTGCCATTATGATAAGACAGAGTACCAACGTGCTGATGGGCCACATTCACAGGCTGAAGGTAGTTTTCCTTTTCCTGCATATTAATAATGACAGGTGGTGCTGGAGATAATTTTAACCAGATTATGGTGAGCTCTAGTTCTGATTCAAAGACTTTTTTCACTGCTTTGCTTGAATAGAGTATGACTGAACACACTTAAAAATTCATTTCTTTCCCAAAATCATTTGAAGATTTTTTGTGAGAGAACTGATGAGGTACTTGCTTTTTTCAAAAATAAATAAATAACTGTTTGAAAAACTTAAAGCACTGATTTTTAAAGGGCTTCTCAGACATTTATGCAAAGGGAGCTTTTTCTAATTCCTGAATATGAAGATGCCTGTTTGTAGAGCCTCTAAACATTGAAGTGACTGTGTGTGTCTTTGTGTGTCTGTGTGTATGTGTGTATAAAGAATGCACAGGAAAAGTATTTCTCATCCTTGGACTTTAAAACAAAGCTCCTCCTAATTGGCAAGATATGGAAATCATTTCAGCCAAGAAATAAACACTTGTATCTCTGTGGTGCTTATATTTTATAAGATAAAAATTTTTCTCAGTAAGCTAAGCTTTGGCTGGCATGTGACTCTCAGTCAAATTCTGAGGCATTTGAATCTCATTAGGAAGACTTGAAGGAAATTTTAAATCAATCAAACCTGTTTTGTTTCGTTTTACTGAAGGGGTGTGTGCATATGTACATGTGTTTGAGAACATGAGAAAAAAATACACTCTTCTGATTTTTAACAGGCATGTTTAAGGCATAGTTTCATTGCTAAAGCAATCAGAGGCAAAAAATATAATCGAAGTTCTCAGATATCAAGTTTAGAAACCAATTGGGGCGCCTGGGTGGCTCAGTGGGTTAAAGCCTCTGCCTTCAGCTCAGGTCATGATCCCAGGGTCCTGGGATCGAGCCCCGCATCGGGCTCTCTGTTCGGCAGGGATCCTGCCTCCCCCTCTCTCTGTGCCTGCCTGTCTGCCTACTTGTGATCTCTATCTGTCAAATAAATAAATAAAATCTTAAAAAAAAAAGAAACCAATTAAATACAGACAGTGTTAGGACTTCAAGTTTCTCACCCAAACTTCCTTTTCTAAGGCAATGCCATGAGCATTGTGATAACAAAGGAATATATCTGAAGACAGCACCAAATCATTATAGCACAAGTCACTTACTTTATTTAATCCCTTATACTTTGCTCACTATAGTTTAACCTCTTTGCCAATATGAACTCACTGAAAGCCCTTAATAATACTGTGAGGCAGAAAGCATTTGCACACACCTATTTTATTTCTCCTGTGCATATTATCATTGCGGTACAAACATCCAGGGTCACACAGCTCATGAAAATGTCGGACCCTAGACGTGAATGTAGGCAGCTTTCTGTTTCCCGCAATTATTTTGACTACATCAGAATCTGTGTACTTAACCACATACCTACCTGCTTTATTCAGAGTGTCACCCTTTGAATGGAGAGCACTTTATAAATACTGGGCCTTGGACTCCCAACCACAATTTAGCTAATCTTGAAGAAGAAAGGAAAGAGCTATACCACTTTGCATTAATTCTTTCTGTCAGATATCCCAAGGAATTAAAAGACATCCCTTATAAAGCTCTTTCAAGAAGTGTTTGATTTGCTCTAATCCTTAACCAAAGCAAGGAAAATATGGGGTATTTTTGGTATGAGTCTTAGTCCACAAATGCAAATGAGCTAGAAACATGCATTAGTGCTCCAGAGCTCAACTTTCTTTCTTTTT